>DF359069.1:38020-49863 GCA_000787875.1 Solanum virginianum
AATCGATCTTGACCGCAGGTGTGGGCTCTGTAGTAGCTGGAGTAGTGCCGGTGGTAGCTGGAGGTGACCCTGACATCTGAGGATCTACCGGGAATGACTTTGGGATAGCTAGAGAAGCTACTCATGGCAAGGCCACCAGATTCTCATCAGCCTTTATCAGGCTGGGATCCATAGTGCATGTGGCCTCTACATCCTGGTGAGGGTTAATAGGAACACCTGCTGCACTGCATAGTCGGTGAATCAACACTAGAAGCAGTAGTGAAGTGCTCATCCAAGCTGCAGCCGCGTGAATCTACTCTGAAATGATCCAGGCCCAATCTACAACATAGCCAGCTAGGATGCTAGCCAATAGTATCGCTCTCTCGAGGGTGATCACATTACCCATAAAAGTTGGCCTAATATGCCAACGGATAATAGACCACCAGAACTTGGCCTAGAATGAGAGGTGGGATTTTACTATAGGATTTGCGTGGTTTGTGACCCACAGCGGCTTAACACCCTTCTCATAAATTTGGCTAGCGATCCACCATAAAAGCTCCGTCCTAGCCCTGATGTCCTTCCCAGTCACCCCTATCCTCATTTTCTCAATACGACTATCGTACTCTATGATAGACTAAGGGGCTGTATAAGTAGGCCCAAACTGCACTCGTCGGATTGTCTCCTCCGAGATATCAACTCCCCTCCCCTAAACTATCAACACCCATAGCCTCAACTGCTCAATTGGCCTTTTGTTCTTCGGCAGCCCCGGATAGAGTGTAGCAAGGTATGCAACATAAAACTCACGAACTATGTAAGGGGCATATTTGCCCAGCTACTGCGTGGTCCACCTAAGTCCATGCTCATCCAATCCCGCATCTAATCCGGGTACTCTATCTAATCCCACAGTGTTCAACCTGGACTCCTCATGAAATTAATGGACTGGCTTGCCATGCCCTTTATCCTCCAACCCCTGGCCATATATTTCTCTCATTCCAGGGACACACCATCTACGATCGACTGGGAGTTAGGACTGGACCTCCCCCTACTAGGTCTAGGAGGTGCTTTCTAACTCAAACTCAGAGCCAAAAGATGAGGGGGTCATCAATGAAAAGCAACTGTCTAACCCATCCCCATTGCCCTGTTGTTCCTCCTCTTCAGACTAGGAGGAACTACTCACTTCCATGGGCGTCTATGCTGCAAGCACCCGAGTCTGAGGTCGATTAGCCTCCAGATCCACCCTGACTCTGTGGACTTCTACAAAGCCCTCGAATTGCTCGCTATCGGAGGATTCATCCTGCAACCTCCGTTGAAGAGCTTGAATAGCCCATTTGTATTTTAGAGGTATTTTATCTGCAAACAACCCACAAAACATCATTTAAGTCCAAGATGTTTGATCCACAGAAATACTCAACAAAGAACAAAAAACAAAAAACAACTAACAAATAATTATGCACTGATGCAACTGCAGATATGCAAGTACAAGTGCAGTTACGACACATAGGGTGACCAACGAGTCATATACTGGCCTCATAAAACCAATTATACCTTTAAAAATGCTTTCTAATCACAGATATAAGACATAGTTATGACTCATAGGATGGCCGACGAGTCGTAGTCCTGATCTCGTACCTAGTTCCAGAAATATTTTAAAAACTTAACCAAGTTTTATGAGACCCTCACTACGAGTCATACCAGGTACTACAAGTCATATGTGGGTCTCGTATAAGGAATATAAAGGAATTACAGGTGACTGATACTTGCTACGAGGGACCACTATGACTCACATAGGAACTTACGAGTCATAGAAGTGCCTCGTAACTCAGCATAGAAGCCACCTGCAATGCCTACTTACTTCCCACTAAAAGCACAAATACATCACCAAATTTCAACTCATTCAAGCAAATAGGAGCAAAACAAGACTAAATGACACATATTAAATTCCAAACTAACATTGGCAGTTCAAAACGACCATTATCCCTAAGAGTTGAAATCAATTCTACAATTCATCAAGCACACCAAACATAAAATACATTACAAACTAACACTTGACAACCATACAACATTCCAAAGGAGTGCAATCACCATTCACAACTATTAAATCAAACCCACATGTTCAAACATAGGAAATCACCCCCATACTACCTAAATTTCAACTTCGACAACAATAATACAATAAAAACCAAAAATTCATCAATTTCATGCTCACAATCATCCATTAAAGAATCTCAACAAGGTTCAATTCACAACTCAATCTTTTTCAAGGCCTACAAACCCTAGATTACAAGTTTAGCTCAAAATCAATGTATGGAATACTGAAGCATGGTCAAACTAAATGTTTACCCATGTAGGGGACAAGCTCATCAACAAAATTGAGAAATGTAATTGAGGAGCTTACCAATTTGATTGAGAAGTGAAATAAAGGAAAAAGAGATGATGTTTGCGATGAAACCCTAGAAATTTACACCCTCGCCGAAATCTTCGCTAGAAAATGACATGGGACATTGGGATCTTGATCAGAAAATTGACGTGGGTGGAGGGGAGAGGTTTTCCATTGCTTAGTTAGGGTTTAGGATGCATTTGGGGGTCAAATTTTATTTTGACCCCCTTTTATATTAAATCGGGTTGGTGAATAAAAATTTACAGGTTGGGGCTACGAGACCCCAACTATGAGTCGTCGGTAGTCCTATGACTCATAGGTCCCGATCTTGTACCAGACTTGACACTTGGTAAAAATTTAGGAATCATACCTGGGCACTACGAACCCCACTTACGACTCGTATGAGATCCTATGAATCATAAGGTTGGCTCGTAGTATATGTGCCAACTTTAGATACTCATTGTTTTCCTCTACGAGGCATGATTATGAGTCTCAGTGAAGACTACGACTAGTAGACCTACTTGTAGGCGCTGCTCCAAGTCCAATTTATTTTTCAAATCTTTAATTCTTTCCTTCTCACCTGCAAACCATATCTCAAAGCACAGATATCCTTAAAATTATTACAATTGCATCATTGTCTCTAAATTTAAATCAAACTACTATTACTCTTAAGTTTCAAATAAATAAATAATTAGCAAAATGCTTGGGTTGCCTCCCAAGAAGTGCCTCGTTTAATGTCGTGGCCTGACTTTGTCATCTTTCTTTGTCAACTATCATCGAGGGTCCACACCTCACTCTTGCATTCATCTAGGTGTTTCATGGATTGTTGAATGTCGAACACAACATCTGTATCATTAACCCTGAATCATAGCTGACCTGAGTCCATATCCACTAATGCTCTTCCAGTAGCCAGAAAAGGTCTCCCCAAAATAATGGGCATTTCAAAATCAACTTCGCAGTCAAGGATCACAAAATTTGCTGAAAAGATGAACTTATCAACTTTAACAAGCACATCCAAAAGGATTCCCTTCGACTTTTTAATGGTTCGATCTGCCATAAGCAACCTCATTCATGTTGGGGAAGAGTACCAAGGCCAAGCTTTTTGAATATGGCAAGAGGTATTAAATTGTTGCTCCTAAGTCACATAATGCTCTTGCAAATTCAACATCCCCGATAGTGCAAGGAATGGTGAATGCCCTGGGGTCCTCTTGCTTTTTAGCAAGGCATTTAGTCATAATCGCACTACATTGTTGGAGTTCTTGGGAGAACTCGTCTCAAAGTGCATTTCTTAGTGACTAAGTCCTTCATATATTTAGCAAATCTGGGTATTTTCTCCAATGCTTCTAGGAGAGGGAGGTTGATGGAGAGCTGCTTCAACATTAAGAGGAAGTGTTTGAATTTACCCTCTTCTTCCTTCTTCTTAAGCCTTTGAGGGAATGAAAGAGGAGGTTTTGGGATGGATTTCACTTTGTCATGCTCCCTTATCTCTTCTTGTTGCATCCCAACACCCTTCGGATCTTCTCCCTCAATTTCTGCTTCACTACCAAGACGCTTCTCAAAGACTTCATCTGCAATAATTGGCATAGGGGGATTTTTTGTGCTCTTGCCACTCCAAGTCATCACCTCTATGCAATGCCCTTTATTTTTAGGATTTTGAACCGTATTGCTTCATAGGGCGCCCTTTTGGCATTGGTTCAATTGTGAAGAAACTTATCCAAATTGTTGCTCAAGTTGCTTGATTGCCACTAGATGAGACTCTATCTTTTGATTAATACTAGAGATATCTGCTTTCATTCCCTTTAGAGTCTTATCTTGATGGTCTTCTTGCTTCCACAACTTTTCAAATATATCTTCGATCCTAGAATTGCTTGATCCGGTATTACGATTGTGTGGTGGTACATAAGGACCCTTCTCCATTCTGCGTCTGACACTCTTTCTCTCTCATAGTATCCACCCCAACTATCTTTGTACATTCCATCATGATTAAAGTTCCAACCCTGATTCCCGGAATCTTGCCTCCAATAGTCCGGATTGGACCGCTGGGGGTCGTTCCAGAAACCTGCCGCTTGGTTACTCACATAACAGTCATCCTTATCAAAGAATTAATCATCATATACAAGAGTAATTGGGGGTTGGTGAGCTATTGCCTTCACATTAGCTTGATTTTGCTTCAAAACCAAATCCGTGCTAGTACGGAGTTGAGCAAATTGCTCCATAATATCTTCATTCACGTTTGCTTGCTCACTATTTGTGGTAACCGCACAAGAACTCTTTGTAATACCACACTCACTTTGTGCCCATGCTCTGTTGTCTTCTTCACTTGCTCCATTCTTTCAACCACTAGCTCAAACAGTTGATTAAGAAAAACATCTCCCATGATCGTGTTGGCGCAAGCTTTGCTATTATTATCAAGTTCTCTATAGAAGATCTTGACCAAAACATCATCAACAATTTTTTGATCAGGGACCATCCTCAAGCATTTGGTGAATCTCTCCCATGTAGTGCTAAGAGAGTCTCCAGGCAATTGCTCGAAGTTATTAATTTAGTCCTTAAGCTTTAGCTTCTTCGACCTTGGGAAGTATCTTTCTAGGAACACCCTCTGCAGCTCAACCCAACTCGTGATGGTACCCGAAGGAAGTTCAGACAACCATATAGCTGTATTGCTAGTCAGTGACAATGGAAACACCCTTAATCTAACAATGTTAATAGAAATATTTTATGTCCCCATGACACTTTTGCTCACAAAGATGACATTTTGAAGATGACTGTGGTGATCCTCTAACGGTAGCCCTGTGAATAGGCCACAATTTTGGAGCATCTGGAGCAAACCACTTGATATAGTGAACTTAACATCTGTCGGTATAGGTGGCAATACTATAGAACCAGTAACATCCAACACTACAGGGTTAATCGGTATTGATTCCAGTCGTAAGCATTTGCATCAAAATCTCTAAGCTGTGGTCGGTTAACTCTTGGTGGTGGATTCTCCTCTCTTCTTAAGTACTCCTCATTTGCATGCATATCCTCCTCAACCTCAATGTCCTCATTCACTCAAGCCATCCTTCTTGGTAGTCGATAGATCTCCAGATTTAGTGGAGCTAAGGGATTGCCTTGTCTTCTTGTGTTGGGCATACAACTTAGTACACCCTGCAAAAGAAATCAAACAACAATTGTTGTGATTCAAAGACAACATAAAATAAACACTAACTAAAATTTGGGAAAACATTCGATTTTGGGGAGAACTTGGGAATTGTATTCTCCATGGCTCTTTAACTCAATTACCCTAGGTAACATAACTATGATCGGTGAATCGCATGCAGGACAGTAACTTAGGTTCTTCCATCTCTCTTGTGAAGGTGAAGGTCGAATTTCACCATGGCGCTTGGTCGGACACCATGGCATGCCAACTAATCGTTACCTATTGTCCCAGTCAACCTCCTTTGGTCAGGTTTGGTCGATTAGACAGAAAAACATCAACCGAATCCTGTCATCTACTTCCTTTTTCTTATTCATCACTACCTTGGTCAGGATCGTGATAGTAGGCAGGATTTGGTATTAGCCACCACCAAACAACATTAGTCATGAAGGGAAATAAATAATACATGCAAAACCCCAATCATAGATATGCAGAAGACCTAGGTCATCTCAAGTCAGTGATAGTAGTCAGGGTTTGATGTTGGCCACCACCAAATAACTTTAATCATGAAAGGAAATAAATAATACATGCAAAACCCCAATCATAGATAAGCAGAAGACCTAGGTCATCTCAAGTCAACTGCCCATGGTTCCCATAACACTTAGTTGTGGGTGTTTAGCTACTCATGGCTAAGATAAAACACACAAAAATGCACTCCAAAATGGGTTTCCCGAAGAGAACAATAATCTACACTAAAAATCTAAGAAGAGCTTCAAAATGTAATGGAGAAATGTCTATTGTTCGAACTTCATTCAAAAACCTAACTTAAAATATTTATAATATTTACAAAATAACCCTAGGAATTATGTAGAAAAAATAGTTGGCATCTGATAAATTTTGCAGTTACGACTCGTAGGTTAGCTTACGAGTCGTAGTCGAGGTCTCGTATCAGGGTCTTGGCATCTTGGATCGAACTGGTATGACTTATAGGTATAAGTCATTGCTCGAGCTATGACTCATATGCTGGTCTCGTAGTATTGGTCTTCAGTGTTTGGTCCTACAATTTGGCTCTCTGATTCTTGCTACGAGTCAAACTATACAAGTCATAATGTATCTTACAACTCATAGACTAGGCTCGTAGGGGTGACTTTCACTTGGTAGATTTTTGGTTTTTGGTCTCTGATTCCTGCTATGACACAACCTACAACTCGTAGCATGAGCTACGACTCATAGGAGAGCTCATATGGCCTATGCTTCAGAAAAATCTGCAACTTTTCTTCAAAATCATACCAACCTAACTTTTCTGCAAGATTAACACAAAAAATATCAAAACACTAAAAAGTTGCTTTAAAAACTCACAAAATTCTTTTTTTTAGGCACCAAATGTGCTGTAATTTGATAGTACATAAGAAGCATATGCTATAACCTTGCCATTTTGCATCAATACACACCCCAAAACAATTCTTGAGGCATCACACTAAACCACAAACCCTTCTAACCCTTTTGGTAAAGCCAAGATATAAGTGGAGATAAGCTTGTCTTTGAAAGTTTGAAAACTTCTTTCACATTCATCGGTCCAAATAAATTTTGCCTTCTTTTGTGTTAATTTTTTCATAGGGGAATTAATGGAAGAGAAACCATTCACAAATCTTCGGTAGTATCCTGCTAAACCCAAGAAATTCCTAATATCCATCGGAGTCAAGGGCCTAGGCTAATTTCTCATCACTTCCATCTTCTTAGGGTCCACTTTAATTCCATCACCTGACACTACATGCCCTAAGAATGCAACCTCTTTCAATCAAAATTCACATTTATCAAATTTAGCAAACAATTTCTTATACCTCAAAATTTGCAGTACCACCCTCAAATGATTCACATGTTCTTTTTCGCTTTGGGAATAAATCAATATGTTATCTATGAAGACTATTACAAATATATCAAGGTAGGGTTTAAAGATCCTATTCATGAGATCCATAAATACTGCCAGTGCATTAGTTAAACAAAATGACATCACCACAAATTCAAAATGCCCATATCTAGTTTGAAAAGCCATCTTGGGAATATAACCCTCCTTCACCCTTACTTGGTGGTATCCGAACCGAAGATCAATCTTAGAAAAATGACTAGCCCTTTATAGTTGATCAAATAGGTCATCTATTCTTGGTAGAGGATACTTGTTCTTTATTGTGACCTTATTGAGTTGCTGGTAATCAATGCACATCTAAGTGAATCATCTTTCTTTCTTACAAATAACATCGGTGCAACCCAAAGTGACTTACTAGGCCTTATGAAACCCTTCTCCAACAAATATTTTAATTGGTCCTTCAATTTCTTTAACTCTGTCGGGACCATACGGTAAGGAGGAATGGAAATAGGTTGTGTACTGGGGAGGAGGTCTATGCTAAAGTCTATTTCCCTTTCAGGATGAACACAGGGAAGCTCATTGGGAAAGACATCAAGAAACTCATTGACCACCAGAACCGACTTAATAGGAAGGGCTTTAGACTCAATAGGAACCTTATAAGATGGTAAATACAACCCTTAGAAATCAATTTTTGGGCCTTAAGACAAGAGATAAATCTATCCTTAACCACCGAATCCTGACCTTCCCACTGAAAGACGGGCTCATTAGGAATTTGGAACCTAACTTTACAGGTTATACAATCAATGGAAGCATGATATGCATGTAACCAATCCATCCCAAGAATAATGTCAAAATCCACCATGTCAAGTTCAACAAAATCTCAAGGCAAAATTTCTGCAATATAGACACGAGACAACCCCTATAGACTTTTCTAGCAATAATGGACTCACCAATGGGGGTAGACTCACCATGAATAGTCCTTCCCCATTACGAAATTTCAATACCTTTCTAGCAATAATGGACTCACCAATGGGGGTAGACACCTCATAGGGTTCACACAACAATTTGGAGCACACATGAAGCTTAATAGCAATAAAAGGTGAAATGAAGGAAAAAGTGGTACCCGGATCTAACAAAGCATGCACATCATAATCAAAAACCTTTAACATACCGATAACAACATCAGGCACTTCATCCACTTCTTACCTCCCTTGAAGAGTATAAAACTGATTGTGACGTGGAGCACCCTCTTGTTGGCCACCTTGAGCCCTTTGATCAACATAACCACCTTGTCATTGAGGACGACTATCCTTGCCTTTGTTTTGAGCATAAGGGCAATCAACAAGCTTGTGGCCTACTCCCCCACACCCATAACAAGCATTAGAATCCCTCAAGAACTTGCCATGATAATTCCTTCCACATTTTAGGCATCTTGAAAAAACTTGCTCCACCATTGCCACCTTGGAACCTTGGGTTTGGCACACCATCATTAGAAAACCTCTTGTTTGAAGCACTAGAGGATCTTTGGCCTTAAAATTTGTAACCTTGTTGGAAATATCTACCCTTAGCACTTCGGAAGCCACCATCAAACTGAGCCCTCTTAGACTCATCACTTCTCTTTTTTATAATATTTTCCCCATCAAGTTATTTGGTATAGGTCATGAATCAAGATAAGTCCATGTCACCTACAAGCATAGTAGTGCGGTACTCTTCATTCACCAAATCGGACACCCCCGACACAAACTTATTCATTTTTGCCCTAGGATCGACAACCAAGTAAGGATCATATTTTGAGAGTTTGTTGAATTTAAGGGAATACTCCTTCACACTCATAGAACCTTGCTTGAGATTTATAAATTCCATCATCTTGGCTTCTCTCAACTCAATAGGGAAGAAATGATTGAGAAAGGCTGCCTTGAATTCCTCCCATGGGATGGCATCATTGTTTCCTCTCTCAAGTTTCTACTGAGCGAACCAAGTTTGGGCAACATCTTTGAGTAGATAAGCCACAAGCTCCGCTTTCTCTTCTGAAGTCTCCCCCATAATTGCAAATACCTTATACACCTCCTCAATAAACAATGAGGGATCCTCTTCTAATTTGGAACCATAAAATTTCGGGGGGTTCATCCTTGTAAAGTCCCTCACCCTTGAGGCTGGAGTATAAGCATGAGGGGCTTGGATCCCTTGATTCAATTAGTCGATCATTACATATGCCAACATAGTGATGGCATTACGAAACTCAACTTGTGTAGCCCCTTCCCCTTGATGAGCTTGATGAGCCAAACTCTCCGCGGGTGTACGGGCCCTCCGTGGTCTCCCTCTTGGTAGTGACATGATATAAAAGAGCAAAAGAGCGCTCGTTAGGGGAGAAAGCCTTATATTTACATCTTAAGCATGAAATAAATCATGAAGAAGTGAAATATTTCTTAAAATGCCTCATAGCCTCCTATTCATAATTGTGGCATACTTCAACCTATGAAAAAGACTCTACTTAACGCGGTGTGTTAGATTTTTGAGGATAATTAATAACCTAGTGCTCTGATATCAAGTTTGTCATGACCCAAACCTAGGGCCTAAATGTGACACGATGAATGGGGAACCCGAGGGAACCCCACACAAGCCTCTTAGCATATCACATACATATCCTTGGTTACGAAAGCAAAATAAGATAACAAACAAGTAGAAATAGAACATAAGAGAAACGAGGCTAAGAGAGTCTTTCGTAATAGCATAAGTATAATAAGAGTCAAACTCATTAATAAAACCAACATAATATCCAACGACACCTCTACTAGTAGATGGGGCGGGGGCCAAGATATCTCCCGGGATCACCCTCATAGACAAGTATCCAAAATATAGATGAAGTCTTAACATAGGCATGAAAGAAAATAGATATTATCCCCGAATTTGATGACTCACAAATGACTATCTTTAACAATCCTGCTAACCACGTAGAGGAGGAGGATCAATAGAAGCTCTGCTCCCTACATGGTGATATCATGTAAGCATAACGTATGTGTTAGTACTTGGAATGTACTAAGTATGCGGGGTACAATGCAATGAGAATCATAAGCATAATAAATAAGATGCATAATCATATTCGATAAAAAAAGTTCAATATGACATGTATAATCGATGTTTAGGTATAGACATGCTTGAGAATAATCATACTTGCATAACTTGTTCAACACAATAAAGTGACATAAATAGCTCATCCAAATACCTTCTACTAGAGGGTGAGAAATATCACATAGGTCATAACCTCTTTTAGTAGGTAATGGGTAGTACATAAGGGTGACACATACAATATAGTTTATAACCCCTTCATGTAAGCATAAGATGATTCTTATCATTAGGTCATACATGAGGGTGAGGAGTATAGCATAGTTCATAACCCCTTCATGTAGACATTTACATTGTACTAGAGGATTAGACATACAACATAGTTCATAACCCCTTCGAGTAGGCTTCACATAGCATATAAGCATGAATCATAGCATAAAGAGCTCAATAATTCACTTATAGATCATATAGACTTATCATGGATTCAATACATTCTTGGGAGCCCATAACTTATCATAAGAACACTTGTCTTGCAATTAATGCAATAACCATTTATCAACATAGGATTCATAATGATGCAAACTTAGTCAAACATTGGGGGGATTTGGGTATGCATACTTATACTTAGAATCATGCAATTTGGGAGTATAGGACAAAAAGGATTAAAATCAATTTAATTTGGTATCATTTAAATCAACCCTCCTACATAGTAGAAAAACCCCTAATTTGGGTATCACGAAAATCATCTTAAAATTCTCCATCATTCATATTCTGATAATTCATATCATGCATAACCTTAATAGGAATAAATCAACTCATAGAAATAGCTTCAATAGGCATTCATGCATATTTATTCAATGCTTGAAGAATCCCAACCCCAATCATACTTATAATGCATAACAAAGTTTACCCATAAAGTATTCAACCTTAAAATCCTGAAATTTGATAAAGAGGGGTGGTTTGGCTTCATGGGTGGAAGGAGCCCATGAATCAAATTCACATACCTTAAACCTTAAATTTCTTGAAATTGAATTGAGGAACGCTTGAAGCTTGGAGTGGTTTCTTGAAATCCTTAAATTTGAATGGGGGGTTTTGAAGATGTTTTGGAGAGGTTTTGAGAGGGTGTTTGAAGGTTCTTGAGTTGAAAATGGCAAAGGATGAAGGATTTTACATTTAAATAGGCATGAAGTTATTATCCTAATGCCCTTGGACAAAACAAGCAAAATAGGGGAAAAATTGTACCACTTCGCGCCCAGGCCACGTCGCGCTTTGGGCGTGAATGTACACTGTATTGTGCCCCCGTTGCAAAAATTATTTTTCACTATAGGCCCTCTAAAATTCGGGGGCTACCCTTTTCCTACTCAATTTGCCCCCTGAACAAGAATATGAAGTCGGATTTCCACCTAGTGCTCTGATATCAAGTT
>DF359069.1:54835-65811 GCA_000787875.1 Solanum virginianum
GGGAAGTGGGGGCGGGGTGTACGGGAGAGCAAGTGGTAGAGTGGGATAAGAAAATATTTTATATTTTATTTTATAATTTTTTAAAAATAATAATACTTTATATTTAACTTTAAAATATTAAAATAAAAGAGAGTGTAATACACACCATGGTGAGAGTGGAATAAAAGAGAGATGTGTGTTTCTCAAAGTAATAAATGATAGTTTAGGTATGAAACTCACATTTTCAATAGTTTAAATATGAAACTCAAAAAAAAAGAGGATAGTTTAGATGTGTTTTTGACATTTATTTCTTGTTTAAATTAATCTCTGTCTTCATGGTAAGATGAAGAGTAATTAATAGATTAAGAATTACATGGTAGGTCGCATATTTAAGTTTTTAGGGTAAGAATTTTAATTTTTAAAGTTAAGCAAGTGCAAAATAAAAGCCAGCAAAAGTTATTTCAAGTTTTGTTTGAAAGATTTCAAAGATTTCTCTATAATGGAACCTCTATAAAGAGTTATGGGTACCACAATCTATCAAATTGAAGGAATACTAGTCTAGTTTACAATAGATCAAACTGTCCTTCCATAGGACTTAAGAATAGAGAGATATTTGCATTTTCGCAAGATCACGCAAGCAGGCATGTATATGTGTGTCTATATATATATATATATATATATATATATATATATATATATATATATATATATATATATATATATATATATATTCTTCTTTGTTCTTTTGCTCATTTTATTCGTGTAAAACCTATAAAATCTTAATCCAAGATCACAAGAATTATTTATTTTCTTGGCCTACCTAGGTCCTTGATGGAAGTTGTTTTACATGTTAAGCTCATCGTAGTGGTATATTTTGTTCCGTCAATTTCATAGTGTATCATCCTTTGGTGTCGGCATTGTAGAGTTTTCTTTATTTCAAGGTTTTAAGCTAATTTACGAGCTTAGTAGCATATAATTGGGTTGCCGTTGTTGATGTACTCATAGCCATAGTTATTGTTGGTTAGCTGCTCAAGTGGCTGTTTTGCTCCCTTGTCAAGATTCTTATTCTATTGGTTTTGGAGATACAGTGGGCGTGACTTAGAGAATATTCGTATTTACTTATAACTAACTTGCTCATTTTTGGCCTATTAAATTGTTATTATTCCCCTTTGGGTTATTGTGGTTAGTTATAGCAATGTGATCTTTTGTTAAGAGGATTATGAGATGCCAATGTGGCTATGTTGTTGCCTAAGACGGTTATGAGTTTCTTGTGGGACTACATTGATACCCAAGAAGGCAATGTGATGCCTACATGATATGTTGTTACCTAAGAGGGCTATAAGGTTTTTACAAGGTTGTATTGATGCCTAAGAAGGACAAGTGTTGCCTATGGTTCCATGTTATTTCCTACGAGGGTCATGAGTTGCCTACAAACTATATTGATGCCTAAGAAGTCTATGTCTTGCCTACGGGCTATGTTGTTGACTAAGAGGTCTATGAGTGTCCTATGAGGCAATATTGATACGTAAGAGGATTATGTGTTGCCTATAGTGCTATATTATTGCCTTAGAGGTCTATGTAACTACTTACGGGGCTATATGGTTGCCTTAGAGGTTTATGTAACTACCTACGGGGCTAGGGGACTAGCAATAGCGGTATATATACTGAATTGGCACCTTCTGGGCTTATGAGGGCCTAGGTAGGTGGCCTATGTTTTTTTAATTTGTACCTACCGATATTATGGGGGCATGGTTAGGTTGTTTGATTGTAATTTGTTATACTTAAATTTAGGAGCATGTCAATATGCTTATCTTATTGTTGACTTCCTTACCTTATTCCTTTTAGTATATTATGATACCTCCTCATTTAATCTATTACCTTTCATAGTTAATACATTGTTTTGTACTGATGCCCCGTTGCCTGGGGTGTTGCATTGATTCCTAAAGTCTCGATAGACAACTTGATAGAATCCCCAACAGCACAGTTAAGCTTTATTGAGTTGGCTAGCCTTTTTTTCCTGGGGATGCCAGAATTTAGAGGTTTGTTGGCTTTTGTTGTATTTATTTTTGGATAGGGTAGGGCTCTATCCCACCAAGCTTTACTATCTCAGAGGTTTGCAGATTAGTGTATGGGTCGTATAGCTACATTAATGTACATGTTGGCCTTGTTTATTGATTTTCTGAGGCTTGATAATTGCTTGATGTATTGTCTTGATCTATACCTGCTTTTCAACTTCTGTAAAGATATCATGGTGGCTTTGATAGACCCATATAATCTTTGAATTTCCTAGATTTGCACAGTGGCATTGATGGCCGAAACAACATTTGTGTGCTAGTTTGCTATTTAGTCGTGTAAACTGTTTGGAATATCTTTTAAAGAGCTTTTCATAGGGGTCTTGCAAGCGAGGATATACTTGTTTCTTTTTTGATTGTGTGTGGTTACTATGCATGAGTAGCAAATACTCAGTAGGGTCAACTCAAGCCTGAGTTTTGTCATTAGGTTCTACTTGCACCTCTTGAGTTTGGGGCATGACAAACTTAGTATCAGAATAATGTCACATCTTATGGAGCTTGCAAGCCATGTTAGTAGAGACTTGTCTATAAATATGTTGTGCACCATATTCGATAAGTAAGAAGCTGCATGGGATGTTGGAATGGTTATCCTTCTTTTTCTCGCCTTGTGGTATAGAGTGGTGTCTTAAGGGTTGAGTTTTCAAGATTATAATTGATATTTGTATATAGAGAGAGATGGCTAACACCATATAGACCGCAACTAACTAGAGGCTAGATACAGTTGCAGGTGAGGATATTAGCATGGAACCACAGACAAAGGTAGCCCATCTTGAGACACAAGGGGAGACATCTTCTTAGCCCCCATAGCTTCTCCACTGCTTCAAGAGCCTTTGAGGCCTCACCTCTCGTTACTTATGTTCATCAAATTAGGATATCTAGAGTGTACTGTATATGTTAGCACAAACAGAACCATCCAGTTTTGCCAAATATTGTTGGACGTTCTAAAGGGCTTAAAACTATGAGAGTTCATGAATTTGTTTCCTTGAACCCTTCATAAATTATAGGGACAGATTGCAAAGAAGACCCTCAACACTTTATTGATCTGCTTCGTGGATATTTAGGGTCATGCATTCCTCAACAATCGAGTTAGTTGAATTAGCAACATTTTAATTTCGTGATGATGTAGTATTGTGATACAAGAGTTAGGAGAGATCTAGGAGAAAAGATGCACCTCTACCCACTTGAGATATCTTCACAAAAGCTTTCATAGATCACTATATTTCCTCGAGAGATTAAGGATGCCTAGGTGGATAGTTTTTGGAACCTCCAAAAGTGAAGCATGAGTGTTCGAGAGTACAAACTAAGATTTGATTCATTGGCTAGATATTCACACTATCGTTTGTTAATATAATGCATGACAAAGTGCTTAGATTTGTGGGAGGGCTTGATTCAAACTATATTGAAGCATCCAGTACCGCTACACTAAATGATATTATAGATATCGTATTAATTTAGGCCTTTGCATGGGGCATAAAGGATTATTGACATTAGCAGTATATAAATGAGAGGGTTGAGAGAGAGAAACAGAAGAGGTCTACACCTACTGGTTCACAGTGAGAGTTTCAGGGTGGTCCTAGACCTTGATATTCTAGCACGACTCTTAGACCTCCACCATTGCATCTCTAAGGTAGTACACTTGATCATGGGGACAATTAGGACCAGATTAGGGTTTATGAGCATCAAGATCAAAGCAACAGAAGATTTTACGCTAGGCTAGGCTAGGCCAGACCCACATTATTGTGCTACTTAGATAGGATACGATCAGGTAGCTTTGTAGGTACCGGGTGAAGGGACTCCATAATAGAACTTGCTTGGCAAAACAAGATCAGGTAGCTTCGTGTATAACTGCGCAGTCATGGGATGCTGAAGCTCTATGTGTCGGGTGTTGGGTGCCGATCAACAAGGTGAAATAACGAGAAATATAGTTCTTATGCAATGGAGATATGATTCATACCTTTCCTAAAACACCTGTTACCTGTAAGGTTGCACTTGTATAACTTGAGATGATAATGTTTTATCATTCGGTCAATCATACTAATCTCTCATTTTGGATTCGAACTGTGGAAACAACCTCTTGCAGAAATGCAAGGTTGTGTATAGCGGAAGCTTAGTGTACGGGGCTTCCCTTTTTTCCCCTCTTTTTATGATACTCCTTGGTTAGAAAGATGATACGAGAATGTAAAGCATTTTCTCGCTTTCCCAACCCATTGTTTCTACAGACTGCCCTCTCTTGGTCCAGCCTACTTCGAGGATCCCATATATAGCAACCCAACCTATACAAAGGGCCAACATTGTCTGAACTTCTTTTCTTGGTGGATTTGATGCATCTGCTAGAGAAGTTATCACAGGAGATTCCATGAGTCTTAATTATGTTTATAGCAAATAAAGAGTTAGAGGTACAGGAGTTTAATAGCAACTTATTACCACATATTATCACTAACTCATATAAATTAATATTATTATTTCAATACTCAGAAGCATAGAACTCATATATCTAGCATGAGAATCTCCACCTCCAGTCCCATGCTTCTGAGTATTTATTAGAATCTGCCGCAATCCTCTAATGGAGTCTATAATTTTGATAAGTGGAAGACGCCAAGTCTAAGGATCAGATACTACAAGTCCAACCTTTTGGTAAGATGATTTGTTTTTGTAAATCTGTATTCAAGCTACCAAGTATTTTTACATATTTTTAATTTATGAAAGAAGTGTTCTTTTAATCTTTCAAAACATGTTTCTATGCACACAGTTATTAATGAAAGTTGGAAGTTTTCTTTATACTTTCTATGAAACATGCAACATTTGATATTTGTTGTACTTTAATGTTAGGATTCTTGCAGGTATGCTTATGCAATTTTGATGATGACAAATGGAACCATGTCCTGCTAAGCCGCATCAGGAGACGCAAGTAGTGTCCCAGCTAGAGATACAAAGCTATTTAAGGAAACCAAATCACGAAGGGACTCAAAAAGGTAGCAACATAGGAAATGGATTGACATACTCAAGAAAGGAATTCTACATGGAATGACTTCAGGGTTTAATATAAATACAATCTTCAACCCTAAAAGATATAGCTTTTTCAATCTATTACTGGTGAGAGCATTCAAGCAAGAGCATGTGCACTTGAGGAGAGCATTTAAGAAAGATCTAGAGTTAAGTTTTCATGATTGTTCAAGTTTGTTTGACAGTCTTCTTAGAATCTTTGTTTAGGGACAAATATTGTAAGAAGTTGTTTAATTTGAGTGAGTTGTAACTGAGAGTGGGTTTGACTCTCAATAGTTGTGGTGTGAAGTGTGAGTTATAAGTTGACATTGCTCGAGTTTTTGAAGTTGGTGAAGTTGTTGAAATCCTACTAGTATAGGTAGTGGTTGTTTCTCCCTTGAGCAAAGAGTTTTTCTACTATAAGTTGCTTGTCTTCATTACTGCTTTAAACGTGCTTGTTGGTAGTACTTATTGAACTTGGTTCACTAGCAAAATGGGGTAGTCATTTTTTCAATTGGTACCAGAGCGAGTCTTTTCGAATCAAGGCTAGTAACCTCAAAAAGATAATGGCGGCCTCACCCATAGCATAAGAAGGAGCCTCTCAGTCCAGACATTCATTGTTCAATGGATAATACTACGGATGGTGGAAGACTTGGATGATGAATCACATTGAAGGGGAACATCCTGATCTCTGGAATATTGTGCTCAACAGACCAACAATCCTAATGAAAGATGGAGCAACCTCTAGAGCCCTAAGGGTACCTAAGGAACGACTTTAGTGGAATGATGATGACAAGATTTCCATTCAGAATAATGCAAAGGCAAAAAAGATTCTTCTATGCGGCATTGGTCCTGATGAATACAATAGGATTTCTTCGAGTCAAGATGCTAAATAAATCTAGGACGCACTGCAGGTGGATCATGAGGGAACTACACAGGTGAAAAAGGCAAAGATTGATAATCTTAATCGACCGTATGAGTTGTTTAGAATGCATGAAGGGGAAATAATTCAGGCAATGGAAACTAGGTCCTCTGTTATAGTGAATGAGATCTACTCTTTGGGGAAGGTTATCCCTATGGGTAAAGCCATCTCAAAAATGCTGAATGTTACTTGAATCTTGGGAAAGCAAGGTAGAAACAATCATTGAGGCTAAGGATTTGGACTCCATGACCATGGATCAGCTGATTGGGTACTCTGGTGACCTATGAGCTAAAGAAGAATCAAGAGAAAGAACTGAACAATAAGAGAAAGAATAAGAACCTAGTTCGAAAGGCTACTGAGAAAGAGGACTTTGAGAAGGAAAATATTGCATTGATCAGTAAGAAGTTTCAACAAGTACCGCAAAAAGGGATTGGTGGATAAAAAAGGCCTCCACAACAAACAGTTGAGAAAGATCTAAGGGAACAACTATGTCACAAGTGTGGAAGTCCTGACCACTTCATCAAGTTTTGTCCTCTTTGGGCACTTGAGTATAAAAAGAACCTTCCTAAAAAAACCAAAGAAACCAGGCTGAATCATATGTTCACAAGGGTAGGAGGATGACCAATCATATGCTCAGACATAAAGCTCTTTCCTGCCTTGGCCAACAACACTGGTGAGGAATCTGATAGAGAGACACCTGAAAACCAATCTCTCATGGATGTTGAGGAACAAAGAAATATGATTTCCTAGCCGTTGTAGCTATGGATGAATCTGACGATGAAAGTATCAAGGAATAGGTGACCACAGTGACTAATCTCGATGTTGACAACTGCAAGTCTGATGGGAATCTAGAAAATCTGGCATTAATGGCGGAGCAGGTTCTCATAACAAGGACAATGCACCGTTAAACACTAATGTAAGTTTTGAACAAGCTAAAGCTAATATTCATTTGTATTCGAAGAAAAAGCTTGAGTCCTTGTCGCAGGTTCTGATTTAGGCCTATCTGACCGTTTGCGACTCCAAAGACCTTCTTTTGGAGGACTATGCTCAGTTGAGAATGAAGAATTTAGACCTTGAAAATGTCAATCAAAAAATACTGGTGGAGATTGACAACCTTAAGTCCTCTAGAAAGGAGAAAAATGTTATAAGTCAGGCCCAATCAAACCTGGAAGAAAAAGTAAAAAAACTGGGGGATGAGCTTGGTATTATGTCTAATAAAGATGAGGTCCTTTCGAAAGAACTTGAACAGACCAAAGCCAAATTAGAGCATAAGATGAAGTGGGCCAAGTCCTCTGCAATGCTTGATGATATGCAGTAAGGTCAGTCCACCACCAAGTATGGGATCGGGTTCAAGATCAAGAAACCCAAAGATCGTGCAATAGACCATGAAGTCCTTTGTACCTTGTGCGACAAGACTAGTCATCTGAGAGATAATGGCAATAAAAACTCAAAAGCGCTTGATAGCAGTATCGCCTACATCAACATGAACTATGAAAAGGGCGAACAAAGGAGGAGAATAGGGGGAAGTCATCCTCGTAGGGCTATTAGAAACAGAACAGGAAGAAAATATCAACCTAAAACTAACAAGTACTGGTCAGGAAGAAGATATCCACCTAGCTTTAACTAGTCTAATAATGAAAGTAGATGTTCTTCTAGAACTACTAGAACTAAAAAGGTTAAGAAGGAACTTCCTACCTGGGAAAAAAAAGATCTTATTCACACTTTTTATAATCAGAAGGGACCCAAGTGGATCTTGGTACCTTAATCTAACCCTTCTTAATTGTGTAGGAATCAGTAGAAGGAAAATAGAAGCAGTGATACTTAAATAGTGCATGATCCAGACACATGACAGGAGACAAATGCAACTTCTTTCTACCGAGTGACTTCCAAGGGCGGGAATGTAGGCTTTGGAAATAGGAAATAATGGGAAATCAAAGGTATTGGAAAAGTGAGACCATCTGCGTCTCAATGCATTGACAATGTGTACTATGTGGAGAGACTAAAGCATAATCTGCTAAGTGTCTCTCAAATGTGTGACAAAGGAAACGATGTACTCTTCACTACCTCGGAATGTAAAGTGACAAATGCCATCTCTAAAAGGCTTATACTCAGGGGGAGGAGACACAAAAATGTGTACAAGGTTGACATTAATGGACCTAGTCAACCTGAGTTGAAGTGTCTCAGTGCCATGAGCAATGAATCCTCACTATAGCATAAAAGACTAGGACACATCAGCTTTTCAACAATCAAAAAACTGATCCTAAAGGAGCTTGTTCTGGGAATACCTGAGGGAAAGATTAGTAAAGATCAAGTATGTGGATCTTGTGCTCAAGGTAAACATGTTAGGAGTAGCTTTCAACTGGTCGGTTTAGTCAGCACCCACAGGCCTATGGAACTGATTCACGTGGACCTCTATGGTCCTATGAGAGTCCAAAGTCACGGAGGAAACAGGTACATGTTCGTACTTGTAGACGATTCCTCAAAGTTCACATGGACATTCTTTCTAAGATCCAAGGATGAAACATTTGATGTGTTTGCTAAAATGGTCCAAAAGAATCCAAATTTCCATCTGATGAGCTTGAGAATAGACCATGGAACAGAATTTGAGAACTCAAAATTCCTTATGTTTTGTGCTGAAAATGGGGTGACATATAATTTCTCAGCACCTAGATTTCCCCAATAGAATGCGGTTGTAGAGAGAAAGAACAAAACTATAGAGGATATGGCGAGAACCATGCTGATAGCTAGCATTCTTCCATAGAGCTTTTGGGCTGAGACAGTAAACACCGCCTGCTACCTCATCAATAGATGCATGATTAGGCCTATCCTGAACAAAACTCCCTATAACCTACTAAAGGATCGAAAGCCAAATCTAGATCATCTATGTTCCTTTGGCTGTGACTGTTATGTACATAACAATGGAAAGGATGCCCTAAGAAAGTTTGATACCAAGAGTGACGAGGGAATCTTCATAGGATACTCCTCCTAGAGTAAAGCCTACAAGGTGTTCAACAAACAGACCAAATGTGTTGAAGAAAGTGCACATGTTATATTTGATGAGGCCAATTCTGTGGCTGAGAAAGCTGTGTAGGAACAAGTGCATGAGCCAGAAGTAACTGACAGTAGGAAGGATTCGAATGATGAGAATGACAGGGAACATTCCAGTAAACTAGGTCCTTCGACATATGAAAGTATGGAGAGAGAAAAATCACCTAAGGCTAACTCTCTGAATGGAGATGGCTTATCTAGAGCATCTCACTCTGCTGAAGCTGGTCCCTCAGGCATCACTAGCAACAATCCAGCAGGGGAGGTGTCCTGACCTAAGCCTAGGGCCTAGATGTGATGCAAGAGAAAACCAAAGGGACCCCAAGCAGCCTCTTAGTACATCGTTACACATCCTTGGTCATGGAAGCAACAATATAATAACAAGAGATAGTAAATAAGGACAACCGGGGCTAAGGGACATCTTTCATATCATAAACATTAAAAGTCAAGAGTGAGTCAAAGCCTATAGCATTATACGTAACATGTCCAACAACACCTCTACTACATAGATAAGAGTGGGGGCAAAGACAACCAACGGGCTTACTATCATAGTCAATATATACGTAAAAGAAAGATAGTCTTAGAACATAGCATGACATCATAAGCATCCTCCTCGGAATGGAGGACTCACCAAGAAGTTTGAGAGAAATCACATTAACCACGTGGAGGAAGATGCTCAAGCGACGCTCTGGTTCCTACATGGTGACATCATGTAGGCATAAAGTATGTATTAGTATGTTTGAATGTACTAAGTATGTAGGATGCAATGCAACAAGTGATAAGCACCATAAGCGAAATGTATAACATAGGCAATGGGTAGTATAAAACAATATGACATTTATGAATGATGCTTGAAGTAAAATCATGCTTATATAGAAGAAAATACATTTGTAGCAAGTGACCATCAATATAGAATATCAAAGGCCTACCATCCCTTTGGAGGTGAATGAGGCACAAACCCCTCAATATGGTTAATGAGGTACCAACCCCTCAATATGGTTATACGAGCCTACTACTCCCAATACTAGGCAACCAAGTTACAAACCCCTGGATATAGTTAATGAGGTACCAACCCCCCAATATAGTTATATGGGCCTATTACCCCTACCCCTTGTACTAGGCAACCAAGGTACCAACCCCTCGATATGGTTATCCGGGCCTACAACTCCCCGAGCTAAGCTTGGTCAACTCACAACACTATAAACTTTCATCATGAAATTAACATATATACAACATAATTTCATCATCATAAAATCATATATCTCATATGCCAAGCATTAGGCTTTCAACAACTCAAGAATCATAATCCTGACTTTTTATCAAACACTTGGCGGGTGTGTAGTGCTATTGTAAAACCATGCAATTCAAGAGTGGAATCATGTTAGAAAATTCAGAGTAAAACCATCAATAGATACTTGGTAACACCCTCAAGCAATATAAATCAAAATCCTTTATCAAATCTCACAATAGATCTTAGATCCATAGCTCAAAACATGCTAAAAGTGTCACAATTTCATGAAACCCCAACATAATGTGCAGTGGAATTCATAATAAGTAAGACTCATGAGTAAATCAACTTTAAATCATGCAATTTAAGGTAAAAAGAAGCTTGGGTATCATGGGTGAAAGAAACCCACATACCTTAGCTTTGGAGAATCCTTGAAGAAGATTGGAGATGGAGACTTGAAGCTTGGATGAAAATCTTAAGATCCGAATGAGTTTTGGGACTTGGAATTTGGAGTGAAATATAAGTCTAAGTGTTTGAGTGAGTATTGGGGAATGTTTTGAATGATATGAGGGTGAAATATGGCTAAGTATAGGTATTTTTACGCATAGGAACACTTAGGTCCAAGACCCAAAAGTCTTGTGCCGAGATAGAAAAATAGTGCACAAAATACACAAAAGCGCGCCCTTGGCGCGAATGCTCTCTGGAAATCGCATTTTTGCGATTTTCAAATTTTTCTACGATTGTTCTC
>DF359069.1:65869-82156 GCA_000787875.1 Solanum virginianum
ATCTTTCTACGATTGTTCTCAAATCGGGGTTAGACCTATTCCCCACTCAATTTGACCCCCTGAACAAGAATATGAAGTTAAAATTTTGATATCACGCATGGATTTTGAGATAAAAGTTATGATTGTTGGCATTTTCGAGGCATATTTTCGAGCACTTTTTAGGGTCGTTTCAATATCTCACCCTTGGGAACATTCATCCCCGAATGTCAAAGAAAGGTATAAAAGAGATGTAAACATGATAATTTCAGCCACGTATGGATGCATCAATGAACTTAAACATCATTTCAAAAATCTCAACATAAGTGTAAAATCATCAACCGGAACCTCATCATAGGTGAATTGTCTTCAACAACACCCAAAATATCAAGGGGCACAATAGCATTAGGGTCTCCCACACATTTCCTCAACATGGATACATGAAATCATCCTAACCTTCTCAAGAACCTCCATAAACAGATGTGGTCCCAACAAAGACACCTCTCCAACCTCAAACCACCTAACTGGTAATCTATGTCTACCATAGAGAGCCTCAAAAGGATCCATACCAATGCTAGAATGATAACTATTGTTATAGGCAAACTCAATCAATGAAAGATGATCATCCCAACTACCCTTAAGCTCCAATACACAAGCCCTAATCATATCCTCAAGTGTTTGGATAGTTCTTTCGGCTTGGCCATCCGTTTGAGGGTGGAAGGACGTATTAAGTTTAACTCTTGTACCAAGACCCCTTTGAAAGGACCTCAAAAAATGTGAAGTAAATTGAGCACCACGATCCGATATAATAGACAAAGGAATCCCATGCACCCTCAGCAAATCATGAATGTACAACCTAGCATAATCCTCAGTCCCATATACGGTCTAAACCAGTAGAAAGTGAGCTGATTTTGTCATCCTATCAACCACAATCCAAATGGAATCAAAACCCTTTCTAGTATTGGGCAACCCAACCATAAAATTCACATTAATCTCTTCCCACTTCCAAGTAGGAATCTCTATATATTGTGCTAGGCCACCCGACCTTTAGTGCTCGATTTTAACTTGTTAGGAACTATGACAACTGGATAAAAATTTGGCAATGTCCCTCTTCATGCCTTCCCTACAATACACCTCTCAAATATCCATACATCTTAGTAGAACCAGCATGAATAGAATAGGAAGAACCATGAGCCTCACCAAGAATCCTCTCTCTCAAGCCATCAACACAAGGCACACACAACCTACCATGGTATCTAAGGGTACCATCTACCCTTTGGGAGAAAACCTCCACCTTCCTATCACTAACCAAGGCCTTCAGTTCTAACAAGGAGGGGTCAAGGTCTTGCTTAGCTTTTACCTCCTCAACCAATGAAGATTTAGAACCATCAACAACACCACCACCACCATTATCCACCTCCTTCAACCTAACCTCCAATCTAGCCAATCGATGGACCTCCCTAGCCACCTCTTTACTACCATCAACATGATCTAGGCTACCCATAGATACCCTACTCAAAGCATCCGCCACAATATTAGCCTTACCGAGATGATAATACATACTCATATCATAATCCTTAAGAAGTTCTAACCATCTTCTTTGCCTCAAGTTAAGATCTTTTTGAGTGAACACATATTTGGAGACTCTTATGATTGGTAAACACATCAACATGCACCCCATACAAATAATGACGACATATTTTCAAAGCAAAAAGCACGATGGCTAATTCAAGATCATGAGTAGGATAATTCTTTTCGAGCACTTTGAGTTGCCTAGAAAACATAGGCTATCACCTTACCATTTTGCATTAGAACACAACCCAAACCAACTCTAGAAGCATCACAATACACCACAAACCCCTCTAGCCCTTCCGATAGTGACAATATAGAAGTGGACATAAGCTTATCTTTCAATATTTGAAAACTCCTTTAACACTCATCGGACCACACTAACTTGCCTTTCTTTTGAGTCAACTTGGTCATAGGAGAAGCAATAGAAGAGAACCTCTCACACTCATCGGTCTACATAAATTTACCCTTCTTTTGAGTCAATTTAGTCATGGGAGAAGCTATAGAAGAGAACCTATTCACAAATCTCCAATAGTAACCCGTTAAGCCCAAGAAGCTCCAAATATCCGACGGGGTCAATGGTCTAGGCCAATTTCTAATCACATCCATCTTTTTAGGATCCACCTTAATACCATCCCCCGACACCACATGACCTAGAAAGGCAACTTCTTTTAACCAAAATTTGCACTTCTCATATTTAATATACACCTTCTCTTCCCTCAATCTTTGCAGCACTACCCTCAAATGGGCCACATGCTTCTCCTCACTATGAGAATAGATCAAAATATTATCAATGAAGACCATAACAAACAAATCAAGGTAGGGTTTGAAGACCCCATTCATAAGATCCATGAAGATATCCGGTTCATTGGTCAACCCAAAAGACATCACAACAAACTCATAATGCCCATACCTTATTCGGAAGGTCATCTTGGGAACTATCA
Source organism: Solanum virginianum (assembly GCA_000787875.1). Taxonomy (NCBI): domain Eukaryota; kingdom Viridiplantae; phylum Streptophyta; class Magnoliopsida; order Solanales; family Solanaceae; genus Solanum; species Solanum virginianum. The sequence goes on from DF359069.1 coordinate 68,359, forward strand.
CACTCCTCACCTTGATTAATGATACATCTTAGAGAAGTGACTAGCCTCTTGCAATTGGTCAAAAAAATTATCAATTCTTGGAAGAAGATATCTATTTTTGATGATGACCCTATTAAGTTGTCGGTAGTCAATACACATCCTAAGAAAACCATCCTTATTTTTCACAAATAACACCAGTGCACTCCAAGGTGATTTGTTAGGCCTAATGAAACCCTTCTCCAACAAGTCCCTCAATTGCTCCTTCAACTCCTTTAACTCCGCTGGGTTCAGACGGTAAGGGGGAATAGAAATGGGTTGAGTATCAGGGAGGAGGTCTATAACAAAATCTATTTCCCTTTTGGGAGGAACACCGGGAAGGTCATTAGGAAAGACATCAAGGAACTCATTTAAAACAGGAACCAACTCTATAGGAATGATCTTATGCTCCACATCCCTAACCCTCACAAGATGGTAAAGACACCCCTTAGTAATCAACTTACGAACTCTAATACAAGAGATGAATCTACCTTGACTACCACATCTTATCTCTCCCATTCAAGGACGGGTTCATTTGGAAATTGGAATTTGACCATACGGGTCCTACAATCAATAGAGGCATAGTATGCATGCAACCAATCCATCCCAAGAATGATATCAAAATCAACCATATCCAACTCAACAAGATCACAAGGTAATATTTTATGCAAGATGCAAATGGGACAATCTTTATAGACCTTTCTAGCAATAATAGATACACTAATAGGAGCAAACACCTCATATGACTCACACAACAATTTGGGCTCAACATGAAACTTTTTGACATTAAGAGGAGTAACAAAAGAAAAAGTGACACCTGGGTCTATCAATGCATACACATCAAAATCAAAGACCTTTAACATACTAATGACGACATTGGGCACCTCATCAACCTCTTGCCTCCCATGCAAAGCATAAAATTGATTATACCTTGGGGCACCACCTTGTTGACCACCTCCCCCCGAAGGAACATATTCACATAATGACCTTGAGAAAGAACATCCTTACCGTTGTTGAAATTTTGAGGGTAATCTATTGCCTTATGCCCTATTTTTCCACAACCATAACAAGCACCAGTATTCTTCAAGCATGAGCCACCATGACCTATACCACACTTTAGACACACATCAATAGGATCCATATTGCCATTATCTTGGGCCCTTGGGAAGTTATTAGCAAATCTCCTATAGGGAGCATGAGAAGATCCTTGGCCTTGATGAAACCGGCCACCCTTGCGACTTTGGAACTTCCCCTCAAAATAGGCCCTCTTGGCCTCATTACGCCTCCTCTTCCTCAACTTTTCCCCCTCCATTTGTTTGACATAGATCATCAAACGGGACAAATTCATGTCACTAATTAACAAAACGGAGCGGCACTCCTCACTCACCAAGTCAAAAACACCCATCACAAATTTATTCATCCTAGACCTTGAGTAAGCCACTAAGTGTGGAACATATTGTGAAAGTTAGTTGAACTTGAGGGCATACTCCCTCACATTCATAGATCCTTGTTTCAAGTTCATGAACTCCACCAATTTATCTTTCCTAAGTTCAAGAAGGAAGAACCGACTAAGAAAAGCCACCTTGAACTTCCCTCAAAACACCACATTATTGATTCCCTTCTCCTCCTTCTATTGGTTAAGCCATATTTGTACTACCCTTTTGAGTTGGTAAGCTATCAACTCCGCCTTATCTTCCAATATAACACCCATAATTGCCAAAACCTTATAGACCTCATCAATGAACTCTTGAGGGTCCTCATCCACCTTTGACTCATGGAATTCCAGGGGATTCATCCTTATGAAGTCTCTCACCTGGGATACCAGTGTAGGGGCATAACAGGCTTAGGCCCTTTGATTGGCTTTTCTGGGGGATTTATCCTCATGAAGCCTCTCACCTGAGATGCCAGTATAAGAGGATGAGGGGCTTGGGCCCCTTGGTTGGCTTGGTTAGACACAACTTGTGCTAGCAAAGTGAGAGCATCACGGATCTCACCATGAGCTGGTTGTTCCTTGGGAGTGCGGGCTCTCCTTCCTCTTATGTTAGGCATGATCTAACATAGAAAAAGACAATCGTTAGGGGGAAAACATTACCTCAACTTCTACAACACAACATAGAGTAAGAAGAAGGGAAAATTTCCTAAAAGCCTCATAGCCTCTTGCTCATAATTGTGGTGCACAACACAACTATGAACAAGACACTAATCGACGCGGTGTGTTGGATGTCGAAGGACCATTAACAACCTAGTGCTATGATACCAAGTTTATCACGACCAAGCCTAGGGCATAGGCATGACACGACGCAAGGGGAACCCGAAGGGACCCCAAGAAGCCTCTTAGCACATCATTATACATCCTTGGTCATGGAAGCTATAAAATAACAACAAGAGATAGTAAATAGGGATAACCGGGGCTAAGGGACATCTTTTATATCATAAACATCAAGAGTCAAGAGTGAGTCAAAGCCTATAGTATTATACATGACATGTCCAACAACACCTCTACTACATAAATAAGAAGAGGACTAAGACAAGCAATCGGGCTCACCCTCATAGTCAACATATACATGAAAGAAAGATAGTCTTAGAACATAGCATGAGATCATAAGCATCGTCCCTGAATGGAGGACTCACCAAGAAGCTTGAGAGATATCGTATTAGACACATGAAGGAAGATGCTCAAGCGAGGCTCCAGTTCCTACATGGTGACATCATGTAGGCATAGAGTATGTGTTAGTACATTTGAATGTAATAAGTATGTAGGATGCAATACAACAAGACAGTTCCTACATGGTGACATCATGTAGGCATAGAGTATGTGTTAGTACATTTGAATGTAGTAAGTATATAGGATACAATGCAACAAGTGATAAGCACCATAAGCAAAATGTATAACATAGGCAATGAGTAGCATATAATAATATGACATGTATGAATGATGTTTGAAATAAAATCATGCTTCTATAGAACAAAATACATGTGTAGCAAGTGACCATCAATATAGAATATCCAAGGCCTACCACCACCTTGGAGGCAAATGAGGTACAAATGAATGAGGTACCAACCCATCAATATGGTTATACGGGCCTACTACCTCCCATAATAAGCAACCACGATACAAAGCCCTCGATATAGTTAATGAGGTACCAACCCCCTAATATGGTTATATGAGCCTACCCCCCACCCCCCGTACTAGGCAACCAAGGTACCAACCCCTCGATATGGTTACCCAGGCCTACAACCCCCCAAGCTAGGCTTGGTCATCTCACAACAATATGGAATTTCATCATGAAATTAACATATATACAACATATATTCATCATCATAAAGTCATATATCTCATATGACAAGCATTAGGCCTTCAACAACTCAAGAATTATAATTCAAACATTTTATCAAACACTTGGCGAGTGTGTAGTGCTAGTGTAAAATCATGCAATTCAAGAGTGGAATCATGTTAGAAAATTCAGTATAAAACCATCAATAGATACTTGGTAATACCCTCAAGCAATATACATTAAAACTCTTCATTAAATCTCACAAAAGATCTTAGATCCATATCTCAAAACATGCTAAAACAGTCACAATTTCATAAAACCCCAACATAATGTGCAGTGAAATTCATAATAAGTAAGACTCATGAGTAAATCAACTTTAAAGCATGCAATTTAGGGTAAAAGGAAGCTTAGGCATCATGAGTGAAAGGAACCCATGAAAGGAACCCACATACCTTAGCTTTGGAGAATCCTTGAAGAAGATTGGAGAAAGAGACTTGAAGCTTGGATGAAAACCTTAAGATCCGGATGACTTTTGGGACTTGGATTTGGAGTGAAATATGAGTTTAAGTGTTTGAGTGAGTATTAGGAAATATTTTGAATGATATGAGGGTGGAATATGGATAAGTATAGGTATTTTCATGCATGGTAACCATTAGGCCCAAGAACCAAAAGTCTTGGGCCGAGATAGAAAAATATTGCACAAAATACACAGAAGCGCGCCCTTGGCGCATCACGCTAGGGTCGTGGATGCTCTTCAGAAATCATTTTTTTGCAATTTTTAAATTTTTCTACCTTTGCTCTTGAATCGGGATTAGACCTATTTCCCATTCAATTTGACCCCCTGAATAGAATATGAAGTCGAATTTTGGATATCACGCAAAGATTTTGAGATATATAGAAATTACAATTTCAGGCATTTCTGAGATACATTTTCAGGCACTTTTTTGGGTCATTTCAGGAGGATCTATGACATAACTAGAAGCATAAGAGCTCACACTCTCTTGAGAATTAATTGAATCCTCTAGACTCAGGATTATCTACCATATCAAAGCTAAGGAACATGTGTGCCTTCTCTGCGTATGTGTCTTTAGTTGAACCCAAAAATGTCAAGGAGGCATTGTTGGATGAAGAATGGATATTTGCTATGCAGGAAAAGCTCCTACAGTTTGAGGAAAGCAAGGTATGACACCTGGTTCCCCCTCCTGAACATCAAACCATCATAGGGACCAAATGGGTATTCAGGAACAAGCTGGACGAACAAGGCACTATCACCAGAAATAAGGCCAGACTTGTGGTGCAAGGCTACAATTAAGAAGAAGGGATCGACTATGATGAGACCTTTTCCCCCATCATATGCATTGAGGCAATTTGAGTGCTCATAACCTTTGCTGTACACATGAAATTCAAGTTGTATCATATGGATGTTAAAAGTGTAGTTCTCAATGGGTATCTCCAAGAAGAAGTTTATTTTTAGCAACTCTCTAGTTTTGAAGACTATGAACATCTTAATTATGTGTACAAATTAGAAAAAGCTCTGTGCGGACTGAAACAGGACCCCAGAGCTTGGTATGATAGATCTCTCCAGCTTTCTATTGAGTCATGGATACTCTAGAGGAAAAATTGATAATAATCTACTTTTAAGGGAAAAAGGTGATCATTTTCTCATAGTCCAGGTCTATGTTGATGATCTCATCTTTGGAGGAACGGAAGAAGATCTAGGTGTAGAATTTGCAAAGCTCATGGGAAGTGAGTTTGAGATGAGCATGATGGGAGAATTAAACTTCTTTCTAGGTCTTCAAATACATCACGGATGGGCAGATACGTCTATACATCAACAAAAGTACATCAAGGATCTGATTGCTAAGTTTGGGATGGTGGATGCCAAGCAGTGATATACCCATGGCAACCACTACGAAGCTCGACAAAGATGATGTTGGTGTTGGAGTAAATGAAACCAAGTAGAGAGATATGATTGGGTCACTACTGTACATGACGGCTAGCAGGCCAGACATTGTGTTTAGCGTAGGCATGTGTGCCAAATTCCAGTCCAAACCTAAGGAGTCACATCTCAAAGTTGTCAAATAGATTCTGCGCTACCTTAAAGGGACCATGGACCTAGTTCTCTGGTACCTAACTAGAGCTTCATTCAAATTAGGGGCTTTGCAAATGCTGATTATGTCGGTTACCTAGTTGCCAGAAAAAGCACCTCCATAATGGTACACTCCTTGGGATAATGTTTGGTCTCATGGGATATGAAGAAACAAAACTCGGTTGCCCTTTCTACTGCTGAGTCTGTCCTCAGCTTCTCTAGATTAAACAACAGTTTGTGGACTTTGGTATACCGATCAACTGCATTCCCATTATGTGTGATAACACAAGTGCAATAAACATAGCAAAGAACCCAGTCCAACACAGACGCACCAAGACATTGATGTACAACACCACTTCTCGCAGGACAATATAAAAAAGGGGTTTATTGAATTGGTTTTCTGCAAAACTGAGGACCAGGTTGTTGATATATTTACCAAGGCCCTGAGCGGGGAGCACTTTGAGCTGAATTGCCTACATTTAGGGTTAATAAAGAGTTCTAACTCTCTTTTGTCACATCTCAATTTGTACTTTAAAGCACTGTATAAGACTACTGACTTTGATCTGAAATGCATCTCTCTTAAGAACCTGCGTCTGGACTCCTTCATTGGCAACTGCTGATATTGCCCTTAGTGTCCAACGTTGGAGTATTGCATAGAGTCAGGGGAAACTAGCTTTCACATAACCATACAACAGGTATGCCCTTGCCTCACTAGTTCCACTACTAGAATATATACATACCTCGTGAAAAGTTGTCTATAGTCAATTGGTGCACCTGGTTCTCCAAATTTGTTCCTTCTTTTGGCGGAAAGGTCTCTTGCTTAGAACAACAAATGATCACCATTTCTAGGGATCCCAAGAGTCATGTCGGTTGCACTGTGTCAGGACACATCCCTTTCATCACATCTTGACGCCCTTTCCAAACTCCCTATAAAACATTACATACCCCATTTGGGTGCCTAAAATGCCTATTCATTTTCCACATTTTGTCAAACAAGAAAGAAACCCTTCCTTCAAGAAAACCTAAGAGAATCCATGGCGTCTCTTATATCTTACTCTGATATGACTCCAATGCCACTGCGCCGTCCCCACTGCAGGACTTATCAAAGGGGGAACTTCCATCCTCACCCTCGGCCAACACCCAGTCCCCGCCACCATCCTACCACTGGCCACCACTGATGTCTCCCTCCCTTTTCTCCCTCTCCAACTTCGGACTTGCCCTACTATTAGCCTTGCCCTTTGTTCATTATGTCCAAACCCTATCGCAATGATGTCGAGCTTCCCATTCCCGACCCTAATCCCTCTCGTTAGCATCTAATTGATGAGCTTTCATCTTCCTCCACTGAAACACCCCCAGTTCGGGTCGTGTCACCTGCCATGGGTCACCTCCTCCTACCGCTGCTCTGGCCCCTACGTTATCTACTTTGGTATATGAGTACTCGGAGTCTCAAGACGATATTCCCTTGGCTCAAGTCCACAGAGGTCTCCCCCAATTCTAGGTCCCTTCATCCTCTTCACCAAAGCCCAGTGCTCCTCGCACTCGTGGTCCTATCACCAGGAGTAAAAAGCGTATGTTAGATTCAGCTGGGCCATCTTCCAGTCGCAAGAGGACTAATTCTGGTAAGTCTTTGGTATCTAGTTCTTCTCCAGTTCATGTCTCTTCCTCTCCTGAAGGGACTCCCCTACCTAGTTCACCCTCTGTCCCTCTTGCTCCTCCCCACTTGAAAAAATATGTGGAGAATTACAATCGCATAAGGAAGCACATCTACTTTATCTCCAAGGCTGTGCTCTAGGGTATAGTTATCCATCCTGAGGTTGGCACCTATCCAGTTATTGAACAACTGTGTGACAAATTGGCATTTTAGGGGTGGATTAACCTATTCTTTGATACTGGGACCCTTGTATTTGAGATGGAGATGGTGGAGTTCTATGAGAATTTGGCATTTGTGGAAGGGGATGTGGCTACCTCATGGGTTCATGGGGGAGATATTATTTTGATAAGGTGAAGTTGGGTGAGATTCTGCACATTCCATCAGTGGGGCTGGCTGAGTACACTTGGACAGAGGATGCTCATTGTGTTCTGACCTCAAAGTTCACTGACAGGAGGGTTACTAATGTGCCTAGGAAGGTGTACAAAGTGGAGATGCCACCTTTTCTAAAGCTACTATTTGAGGTGGTACACAAAAGGGTGTTACCAAGGGGTGAGCGCAGGCATGAAGCTACTTTTTGAGACATAGGAATCACCCAAGCTATAGACCTGCAGGAGCCTATGGACTGTCATGCTTTAATCCTTCGCCACACACGATGCATTATTGATCCAGAACAAGGTCCCTATCAACTAGCGTATGGTAACCTGCTGACTATGTCTTTAAGGCATTTTAGGTTCCACTTAGGGCCGGGAGGGCTTTGACTAAGAAGGATATATTTGATCTCCATACCACCATTGAGTGTAAATGTGCTCCTCCTATCATTGCTGCTGCTGCACCTGCTCCTTCGCACTACAGACAATTCTTTTTGGATGTATAATTTCTTTCTTTGTGGATGCTATGTGTAGGCACTGGTGCTTGCCCTTTTATTATGTATGATGATTGCCTATTCTCTCTTTGTGTTTGTGGATGACTAATATCATCATTTTTAATGTGTTGTGCCTGATGCTGTTTCTGGGTTAGAATATCTGTGTTCATGTTTTCTTATCATTATCTCTGTGCTAATGCTTTTTGTCTTTTTGAGATGTCAAAAGGGGGAAGTTTATGTAGGAATACTACATGTGCATACACACAGGTTTGCCATTATCAAAAAGGCGAAATTTTTTTGGATTTTTGCAGGTATGCTTATGCAGTTTTGATGATGAAAATGGAACTAGGTCCTGCTAAGCCACATCAGGAGACCCAAGGAGTGTCCCAGCTGGAGATGGAAAGCAATTTAAGGAAACCAAATCACGAAGGGACTTGGAAAAGGCAACAACATAGGAGAAGGACTCCTTATGTAAAAAAATCGTGTGCCCTACTCAAGAAAGGAGTTCTACATGGAATATCATAATATAAATACAATCTTAAACTCTAGAAGATATAAACTTTGCAATCTGAAACTGGTGAGAGCATTCAAGAAAGAGCACAGGCACTTGAGGAGAGCATTCAAGCAAGATCTATAGTTAGATTTTCTTGATTGTTCTAGTTTGTTTGACAGTCTTCTTAGAATCTTTGTTTAGGGACAAATATTGTAAGAAATTGTTTACTTTGAGTGAGTTGTAATTGAGAGCGGATTTGACTCTCAATAGTTGTAGTGTGAAGTATGAGTTGTAAGTTGACATTGCTCGAGTTTTTTAAGCTGGTGAAGTTTGTTGAAATCCTACTAGTGTAGGTAGTGATTGTTTCTCCCTTGAGCAAGGAGTTTTTCCACTATACGTTGCTTGTCTTCTTTACTGCTTTAAACATTCTTGTTGATACTGCTTACTGAACCTGGTTCACTAGCGGAATAGAGGTAGTCGTCTTTTCATTTAAAGTAAAGAAAGCTATTTATTTTTTAATCCACCGTCATGCTAGGGGAGGGGAAACTTCTACACAATTGGTAAAGTTATTGTCATCTGGTCAGAATGTCACAGATTCAAGTCATGGAAACAACTTCATGCATAAATAAAAGGTAAGGCTACATACAATCTTGAAGAGGTTCATCAGTTCCTGGAATTTCTCAAAAAGCTCTGCAAAGTAATATTCAAATAATAATATTAATTTATAAAAGATACTTTTGAACTCTAAGTTTCATTCTTTCCTTACACTGCAATCAACCACAACGGCCTCTTGATTCAACACTAAGCATATTGATCATGAAAAATCTTCATTAAAGATGAATTACCCAATTAAGTGTCCTGCCACATCTTGAAGACATCTTGGTGTTCTTTGAACCAAGATTTTGAAAGTCTTACATTAAGTTGTCAAAGTTTTTTTTCCAAATAACTATGTCATAAGGAATGTATAAGACGTTTTCTCCATCCCTTCGAAAATTTTGATAATAATAACAAAAAGAACACTTCTGTTTCATCAATACCTTTCCTAAGTCCTTCTCTCCCCTAAAACACAAATTACACTCCATAAATTATTTGGTCAGCCTCAAGAAAAATATCTCAATCTTGAACATTCCCAAGTTTCACATCGTCCGAGTACGTTGTTGTACCTAAACTCCGAATCAAGACAAGCGACATAACTATGTACTAAAAAGATCTTCCAAGTCAATATCGCACCAAATCCTTCTTTTCATGTTTATTTCCGAAGCAACATGTTAAAAAAACTATGTAATACAACTAATACCAACATCTCAACTATGGAGAGGCAAAAAAGTATGATTGGAATGTTAAAATTTCTTGTGATAACAACAAATTGACAAATACATAAATAAATATTTAAAATTAATACAGAAACATAAGACTTACACAACCACCTTGTAAACGTTTATCTTTTAACTGCAAAGCAATTTGAGTATAACAAAACATTTTACTTTTAGATGAGTATCTGCAAAAATAACATTTCACTCTTATTTTAGGCATAATATTTGTCAAAATAAGCTAAGAAAAATCAAATTAAAAAGTTATCAACATAGTCCGATAGCCATATTATTTGAGAATACATACGCAAAAAGAGTAAACAATGATTAGTCAGAAAGTAATTAGAAAAGTTGAATTGATTAGAAATGCATAATTTTTTAAAATCAACATTTGTTCCATTTACAATAAACTTTCATGAAATGACTAAAAATAGAGGACTAATATTTTTCATCTATGTTACACCTTTAAAATAAGATTTCATTAGAAATCTTGTTATTTTTTACTTATACTTGCTATAGATGATAACCACTGTCAAAGTAAACTCCTCGCTTATTTCTAAAAAATTAACTATTTATTCTTATTATAACACAACAATGGATATGATGAAAAGGTGACGACTAGGGCTTTTCATGATCAACATTTATACCACAACTTTAAATTTTTAAAAACAATTGATTTTCAAAGATATCATGGTGAAAAATAAATATTTTGTAGATACATTTGATTTTTAATTGCTTCCAATTGAGATTTGTTTCCATCTTGGTTACTAAAATTTCATTTCTCCAATAAATCATATGTGGCTACGATTTAATACGTTTTAGATACTAGTATTTCCACATACTGTCTCCTTTAGGGTGACTCAAACCCTAAATATAAAAATTTGATGGTGGAAAAGCTTAACAACTATAAGTCATAAAACATCTATATTTTTCAATACATGACACCATGATAAACTATAAAATGTTAAAATCTCTAATCAACAACAAATAATAACTGACAAATAAAAACAACAAAGCTTAGCAAACATAGAATGCATAAATACTTGATGAGCAACTCCTCAAGGATGACATCTTCCTACGTGGTCCAGTTGTCGTTGGAAAATGCACTGTTCATGAGCGTCGCCCTCAAAATACCGCAAATATCAATCTTTCTATTCTTCTTCTTTTCTTTGTGAAAATACCTTTGACAAAAATGATGTGCGTATATATATATATTTGAAGTGTTATTTAGTGCTAAATTTTAGAAAAAAAGATATTGACAGAATCTTTGACCAAATATTTACTTAAATGTGATTAGACTGTTATAAGGACTTATTTGTCTTTAACAAGTACTTATTACTAAACTATAAGAAAATTCGCCGGTAATCAAATTACTTGGGGATTTCATTGTATTATCCCTACTAAAATACCTTGGTAATTAGTACTTTTCTTGTAGTGTAGTAAGTGCTCTTTCATCCTTTGTCGGATATTAAGGATATTTTGATTTAAAGCTTATCTATTGAACTCATTGGTATGCATTTTTTCCCATGTGCTCAAACAATTTTAATGAGTGAACTTATAGAAACAAGCTACAATAAAGTTTAAATTTATTGTGTCTAGATAAACCAACATAAAAAAGCAAAGAGAATCTCTTATGAATATTTTATTAGAAGGGAGCAAAGAAAAGTGAAAAGACAAACAAGTCCTTATAACAGTCTAATCACATTTTAAGTAAATATTTGGTCAAAGATTCACTCAATATCTTTTTTTTTCTAAATTTAGCACTAAATAATACTTCAAATATATATACACACATATGTTTCATCATTTTTGTCAAAGGTATTTTCACAAATAAAAGAAGAAAAATAGAAAGATTGATATTTGTGGTATTTTGATGGCGACGCTCATGAACAGTGCATTCCCCAATGACAACTGGACTCCAGAGAAAGATGCCATCCTTGAGGAATTGCTCAACAAGTATTTATGCAATCTATGTTTGCTAAGCTCTGTAGTTTTTATTTATGAGTTATTATTCGTTGTTGATTAGAGATTTTAATATTTTATAATTTATCATGGTGTCATGTACTGAAAAATATCAATGTTTTATGACTTATTAGTTGTTAAGCTTTTCCACCATCAAATTTTTATATTTTGGGTTTGAAGGAGATAGTAGGTGGAAATACTAGTATCTAAAACTTATTAAATTGTAGCCACATATGATTTATGAAGAAATGAAATTTTAGTAGCCAAGATGGAAACAAATCTCAATTTGAAGCAACTAAAAATCAAATGTATCTACAAAATAATTTTTTTCACCATGATGTCTTTGAAAGTCAATTATTTTTAAAATTTTAAAGTTGTGGTATAAATGTTGATCATGAAAAGCCCTTGTTGTCACCTTTTCATCATACCCATTGTTGTGTTATAATAAGAATAAATAATTATTTTTTTAAAAATAAGCGAGGAGTTTACTTTGACAGTGGTTATCATCTATAGCAAGTATAAGTAAATGGCAGAAAATAATAAAATTTCTAATGAAATCTATTTTAAAGGTGTAACATAGATGAACAAATATTAGTCCTCTATTTTTAATCATTTCATGAAAGGTTTATTGTAAATGTAAATGGAACAACAACAACAACAACATAACCAATAAAATCCCACAAGTGGGGTCTGGGGAGAGTAGAAAGTACGCAGACCTTACCACTACCTCATAGAAGTAGAGAGACTATTTCCTGGGAACCCTCATCTCAACAACCCATAAGCAAAAAAAACTAGATATGACAAAAAGTAACAGAAAACACATGATAATACGAAAATATGATGCAATTAACACATAAACAACAAATAATGACAATGCATGCTATAAAAAACACTACTACTCAACCCTACTAGACCCTCTGACTAGGTAACCACCTAACCTTACCAACCAATTAGCCTACTCTAATATGCGACCTTAATGCATACACATTATGTGAAAGGATGGACAATGTACCTGTCACCACATCAGGTGAAGCTTTCAAATTTTGTCGACTCCCTAGTGCATACGTGTGATTCTAGACTCCACTAAAGCTAGCTTCTAACACCTCTACCATGACCCATAGATACTGGTTGTCCCCTACCTAATGGAGGAACCGACAATAATGATGCAATAGCTGACCCAGTGGATTGTACTCCATCACCCATACGCCTCCTTGGGCAATCTCTTATCATATGCCCTGGTGCACCACACCAATAACAAATGTTTGTCCCAACACGACATATCGCCGACTGAATTCTTCCACACTATCTACAAGGCTGCATAGGGGTCATTTGTTGGCCTGTTGAATACCCCGCTGTCCGGGTGCCTTGCCCTTCACTTCGGGGACCAAACTGATTTCTCCCAGACTTCTAAAGTTGTGGTGGAGCATTGTCTGCAGAGTAGGATGATGATGGCTTAGGTGGCCTATTAGAAAACTGAGGCCTAAGCTCACTTTGGGATGGTGTAAACTGCCTTGCAGACCTGGCCTTCTTGGATTGTTTCCTTTCTAGCTCTTGTGTTCTTCTCTGTTGCCTCTGATCCTCCAGTTTCTGTGCAAAGGCTTGCATTCTTGCTATATCCATGTCTTTATTCAATAAAGCAATAGTACAATCTCTTACCAGATACGTGTCCAATCTATCCACATACCGATGAACTCTGTCTGCCATAGTTGCAACCATATTAGGAGCATATCTGGACAGGGAATCAAATTGAAGGCTATAATACTCCCTCACACTCATATTCCCCTAGTGGAGGTTTAAAAACTGATCTGCTTGGGCCTCTCAAATCTCCAAAGGCAAATAATGGTTAAGAAATGCTTCTTTGAACTCTTCCCTGGTAGTTGAAGGTGCATCTATATCCTTAGATTGCTTCCAAGTTTCATACCACAATATGGCCACACCCTTCAACCTATATGTCGCAAGTTCAGCAGCTTCTATACCACTCACATGCATAACATCCAAAGTACCCTGAATCTGATCAATAAAGTCTTGGGGGTCTTCATTAGGATCTTTCCCGGTGAATGATGGAGTGTCCAAATTAAGGAAATCACGTATCCTTATACCAGCTGGCCTATTCGCACCACCTGTGCCTACAACTGAGATTG
>DF359069.1:94724-110998 GCA_000787875.1 Solanum virginianum
CTTTCTTATTAGAGCGTGATCATCATCATGAAGTCAATTACTGATAGCGACCACCGCGACCTTGGCAATGCAAAGGGAAGGAGGACCTGAGGTTGCCCAAAAGCGCATGACATCTTAAGGCCTCAATAAGGGGGGCTTGAAAGAAATCAACACCCTTAAAGCTTGGCAGAAACACACTGTATTTGGGACCAAAGAGAACGGCTCCACCGCGTTAACACCCAACAGGGGTAGGTAACCCTGACATCCAACCAACGGGGAGCTTCCAATAGTATAAGTACCACACGGAAATGTTACGTGTATACAGTAGCTACAGCAGTACTTTTAAAACCCAAAGCAAGAGTACAACCTAAAGTAGCATAAAATACAACTATTTAATGCATAGAAGTACCAACACAAAAGTCCAAGTTAAAACAACTTTGAGTACAACCTAATATAGTTGTGATGGTCCTCTCCTTGTTGGTTTATAATATAGAGTAATATATATATATATATATATATATATATATATATATATATATATACGGGAAAAGGCATAAATTCCCCCTCAAAGTTGTCTCGAAAAGTCATTTACACACTTAAACTATTTAAGTGATCTATTATACACTTATACTATGCCAAAGTGAATTTTTTAACCCTTCCTACACCAAACCCCAAGCACGTTTCAGTCAACCTCCTTTGAGCGAGTCATGCCTCTAATATAATTAATTTTTTAACTTTTTTTAATTAAAATTATCCTTTTATAAGTTTAAGTAATAAACCCACTACCAGACCCAAAATTTTCAACCAAAAAAGGCCCAATTTTTCAACCAAAAATCTTAAGAACCTTAGTTCTTCAACCAAAATTTGAAGATCCAAGCACCAAATTGAAGGAGAATCAAAGATAAATTCTTATTCCTTTCTCTCTTTTTCATAATCTTCTTTTTTCCATGAAAAAAGTCAAAAAACGTTTTTCAGATTGTGATATCATTTCTACATCTTCAATGGGGAATGTGATGCCATATCATGGGGATTGATTGAGCTGGCAATGGTGGGTTTGTAAAATGACACTATGTTGTTGGAGAAATGGGGAAGAAGCATAGTAGTGGAGCGAGAAAATTTTGGCATGCTTTTTTATTCTCATGGTTGAAAATTCTCTGAAAAAAATAAATTTATTTTGGAGGAGGGTGGGCATGATGGAAATAGATCCGAAGGAAGGCAAGGTCCGCCAGTGGTGGTTGCCTGTAGAAGTTGTTGTAATCCCTGTTATGTAGAGAGCAAACCATATTCTCTCATGTTAGACATGCTAAAATACTATTTTCTACTAAAATTAGTACTGTTGATTTTTTTATGTTTTTTTTTTTGTTTCTTCTCGATGTTGTAGAAACAAGTCTGCACTTTCTTCTTTTCCCCACACTGATAAGTCTTTCAAATCCAAAGATAAAATTTTTGTTCAAGTAATAATATGTTATTTTGTTGTTTTAAAAAAATTGGAGAAATGTTTAGAATTTCTTTGATTTATGATTAAAATTGAAGATTAGGTTTGTTTGTTCTTGGAAGAAGTTGAATGGATTTGGTTGAAATAGAATGAATAATGTATATGGATTAAATGAAATAAATGGGTGAAAACGAAACAGGTTGAGTGTTAACTTAACAGGGCAAGTGCATCTCACTCTCTTCATATTATCTGGGTTTCGTATAAGAAGGGTCAAAAAATTCACTTTGACATAGTATAGGTATGTAATAGGTCACTTAAATAGTTAAAGTGTGTAAATGACTTTTCGAGACAACTTCAGGAGGGAATTTGTCTTTTTCCATATATATGTGTGTGTGTGTGTGTGTATACACACTACATAGTTAGTTATACATTATATATACATATTCATATATCATTCATAAAATATTATACATGTTTATGCACTATTTATACAACATTGATATATTACATATACATAAAATTATTAGTTATTAAAAAATATAAAAAATAATTATTTTGCCACAGTCACATTGTAACTAATAAATTTTGGCTAATAGAAGTTAAAAGGTAACAATATTTACTCACAGTTGAACCGAGGCTAAATAGATATAAACTGTAGCTAACAAACGAATTTGGCTATATTTCATCTTATTATTTTTTAGCTATATTTTTTAATAAACTAATAACTTTTTGGTACATCCTAAAAAGAAAACTAACAACATACGACTCCAGAAGGGTTAGCCCAATAACGAGAAAAAGAAGAGAGCAAAAATAAGAAAACTCGAGATCTAATTGCATCCAAATTATGCTTTTGGACGTAAAACTTAATCTGACAATAGAAAATAAGGTTCCATTAAGTTACAGCAGAAAAAAGAAAAAATCATTTATGATGTTTGACATTTTTTCAATTGTAACAGAGCAAGAACTACAAAATTATGGCATTCTAAAGCCTGTGTCTTCTATAGCCCTGTTGCTATACCTATCTCTGCTTGCTTTGTTACTAGATTACTTGACAAACCTTAAGCAGTAAAGCCACTCATTAGGACATCTAGGGTAATTAAAAAAAAAATATAGGCCTTCCAAAAGAAATATACATTCATGTTTCTATCTAAAAACAATGTACTGTGTTAATTTAGAGTCGCAAGCCAAAGGGTGGACTCTCTTACTACCTCCTTCATCGCAAGCCAAAGGGTGGACTCTCTTACTACCTCCTTCGCTAGTTAATATTGGACTCAAAAGCCAAATGGAGACTTTCTCCTACTTCCACCTTCGCCATACCGATCATTCCATTTTCTCAGCTCATTCATGCTTGCGGCATCATATGCAACTGATGGCCCCACCTGACCATTATGAACATAAAACGTTAAGGACACCTTCACCAACTTATCTGATGGAAACAAAGTGCTAATAAATAAGATGCTTGCACCATGTAATATGAGTCATCTCGGTTAAATATTGACACTTCCTCTCACTTTATATTGAAATCTAGCTTTATAAATGTAATTTCAGGCCCTTCAGTTATAATTCTCAGTTAACATCATTTACCTTTGCTTTTGCCTGAATGAAATCATCAAGGGTGAGAGGTCTTAACACTGGAACTCCATCTTTTCTACTTTCCATTGATTCAGACTGAGAGAAGAAATAGGGAAGGTATTAGGAGAAGCATACAATAAAAAAATTTCATCATTGATTAAAAATCTCAGTGGAAATGATTCATTTAGAAAAAGAAATATTTGACAAGAACAAACACATATAAGGAATAAAAAAGGCCATCTAAAATATGCTGGCCCAAACTTAATCATCCAGTATTTATTCAGGTCCATGCAGGATGAGAACACTTTAACTACCAGAATAGGCACCTAAAATATGTGGTGTTTAAAAAGGGCCTAACTGTGTACTCTCAACACACAACATCATTTTATTGCCAAAGTTGAGCAAAATATTCACTGTTAAAGAGGTAAGGATTTGGAGGGAACTTTCCAACACCACTATGAGAGATCAAAGTCTAAGATTCAAAAAGGATGAACCACAAATTTAAGACCAACCATTATTACAGTAGCTTTCATGCAGCATCGTAAAACTCATACATGACTCCTAAAATCGACCCACTTTCCCAAGGCAAAGGACAAGTCAGTCCATGAAAAGGTGATAGATATTATTACAGCAATCACCAATTACAGATTGGACTTACCTCCTCTTCTTCTAGTATCTCTTGAACAGGTCTATAAGCTGCCGCAATGCACAGGTTCTGTAGATGATGCCAGAGCAAACAAATTTGGTGATGAACAAGACACAAACTAAAAACATGCCACCATATAATAGTTTGACATGATAATCTATTACCTTCAAATCACTGCCAGAATAACCTTCAGTTGCATTTGCAAGATTATCATAGGGGAATTCGGTCACCAAATTTTCCCGAGCAAGAATTATCTTTAGTATTTTTAAGCGATTTGCTGCATCTGGTAGGTCCACATATATCCTGAAAAATAACCCCATAGTTATCAGCAGCTTTACATCTCTATTTATGGTTTTATCCTGTTCATCCATTCTTTGAAAGGGATACATACTAGAAGCGTCTGGTATTAGTGAAACACCAGATTAATGAGGAAGCATATGAATTTGTGTCTAGGAAGTTTGAGTTATCATTTAGTAAAATATAGCAACATACCTCCTAGGTAAACGGCGAATGACAGCATCATCAAGGTCAAAGGGACGATTTGTTGCACCAAGTATAAGGACCCGCTGGTTCTCTTTTGATCTCAAGCCATCCCATGCAGCCATAAACTCATTCCGCATCCTTCTAGTTGCCTCGTGCTCAAATGAACCACCACGAGCACCAAGTAAACTGTCGACCTGTTTTGATCCAACAAAACAATAACAGATGAATAAAACACAACTAAAACATCTTATGTTGAGAAGTATGATCTTTAAGAGAGGAAGAAACACACTGATTACGTGCTTCAGCCAAGCATTAATGCTATGCAATGATTAAAAGATATTGCCATGTACTTGTTTTGTTTAGATTACTTATATCTTGCCTTTATAAAAATCTAAAAATGCTGAGACACTTTTATCGAGACATCATTTTAAAAAGATCCTTTTTCAGAGTCTTTGATCCCTTCTCTGGTGGTTTTCAATCGCCGGAATCTTCCAATCTTCCTTTTCTTTGAAAGTCGTTTTTCATCATGGAAAATCGTATTTACTTTAGACTAGGTGGGAAATCTTTTGACATTACAGAGACACTAATGTTTTCTAATACATGGTTTGAATGGGTGGAAAGCTCTAGGTTCTACTTCAGGAGGATGACTTTGAACAAAGGGGCCCTGGTCTGGCTATGCAGAAGATTGCAAGAAGCATCAAAAGTTAGGGGTAAAATGTTTAAGACATGGAGAGGCAGAGATGTTTCTACTAATTTATTTTAGTCCTTGAAGTTCAACAAGTTTGGTCGTTTTCTGTTGGTCATCACATTTAATGGCCAAAAGAGGTCTGTTATTATTATTCCAGAAAAAAGGGACAATGAAGGATGGCTGGGACTCATTAGTTGGATTTAAAGCTTCATTAATAGGAGATCGAATGCAAGATTGTAGCCAAGAAGTAGAGGAGATACAACATCCTTCAATTAGGGGAGAAGGTAGCTACAAGGATGCTCTCTATAAGAACAGATGGACGGTGCAGGAACCAACTACCTCCGAGGTACAGGACACTGTGACAGCCTCTTCACACCATGATGGAAAGGACCTCTTACAGAGATGCCTAGTAGGAAGCTTTCCAGACTGCAACATACCAACAAGGAATGATGTGAGAAACTTGGAAAGGAGTTGCAATATCCAAGTTTTCGACATGAACGACATTCAATTCCTGTTCGAATTCCAGTCAAGGAAAGATGCCAACACATTCTTCTTGGTAACTGGAAGAGACAGGGTAAACAACTTGTGCTTGACTGGTGGTCTCCCACGACTGGAGCTTATCCAGCCCACACCAGATTTAATTTTGGATTTCTACATCTTCAACTATGGTCTCAGAATATTATAGGAGATAAATGTGGGGGGTGGCTTGCAACGGAAGAAGAAACCACGATTAAAAAAAACCATCTGCGATGGGCTCGTATCAAAGTTGAAAGGCCCCATTAAAAATATTCCCAGGGAAGTTGAAATTCAAGATGGTTGTTTGATTTTTTTCCCTTCCAGGTTGGGTTGAAGCTCCAGCAAAGATTTCGCATGTCTAAGGTGGTTGAGCTCGACAGGCAAGAAGTCAGCCCTAGTTTAGAAAGGGATAAAGCTGCCAAATCCATAAAGCAGATGTTGACATCCCAGCGGATCCTGTGGATAATGAGATGCATTTAATAAAATGTAGTGGGGTCCAGTAGCCATGTAGATAATGTTGCTGACTCCATAACGCATATGTTGACTTCATAGAAAATTGGGCTAAGGAGAGAGGAAAAGGATCTTGTGGATGTGAGAGGACATGCAAATGAGGGCCCCACTACTGTGGGTCACATGAAACCCCAACTTTCACTTTCAAATTATTTGGGCCAGCCGACCCATTTAAATAAAAGCCCAACAAAGGTTGTTGAGCCTTTTATTAGAAAGTAGCAGTTAATACAGAAGCTCAAAACAATCTGTCTAACATACAGAGTATATGAAGTGTCGAGAAGAGCTATTCCTATGGAGTCTCTGCAGCTGGACGATATAGAGCAGTAACATTTAGAGCCGATTTTGTCAGAAATAAGGAAGACAAGTGATAAAGCTGAGGAAAGGGATGTACAGGAGAATTCTCAACAATTAATTCTCCTTGATCCCACGCCTCTCAATTGTGATGCCTCTGAATGCAGCAAAGAGGGAGAGGGGAAAATGAACCAATGGGTACAAGAAAATATCCTCCGACTCAGCCAAATGTTTGGAATGTCTTTTGATGGTTGTTCCGAGGAAGCTTTGGCCCTTTTGTTCATATACATATGCATATGTCTGAAAACAATGAAAGAATATTGGAAGGCCAACTTTTTCTTCCCCACTATCACCTATAATTACTGCAACAAAATAGTTGGTAGTGGCAATTATACTCCGTGGCTGCTTCTGTAGAACTATGGTATGTACACCAAAGACATGATCACTTGATAAAAAATCCTAGTGACACGGCATAAACTGAAAGTCTGACTTGGATTAAAGTAGATGCACAATTGTGTAGTCTTCCTTGGAATTCATTTGATTCTAAATTGTTAAATTTGTGAGCCTTATAACATTTTTGCAAAGTGTGGAACAAAGCCAAAACTTGTACACAAATGACATAACAACTCATTTACAAAGTTGTGTCAGATATTGTTCATAGACAACAGAATCAACAAGACATTGCAAGTTATTTGGGTAATATAGAATCTTTGAAAGATAAATTTGATTCTCTTGTGTGTTTGTGCGTTTTACCGACAAAATGGATGATCAAGGCACACAAAGAGACAGGTTCTTTATGATTTTGGTTTTGACTGGGTTCAGAGCAGATCTCACCTCAGTTCATCACCAAATCCTTTCTAAACCATCTATTCCTACCTTGGAAGAAGTATTTTCCAGATTATTGTGTATCACATCTGCACAACTAGAGGTAAATTCATGTGGTGCATCTATCATGGCTTCTCAAACTAACAATTTTCAAGGTCGATAGTCGATACAGTTAGAATAGGAATAGGTAAATACAATCCTACTTAGAATAGGAATAGGAATAACAATAGTATATGGATAGGAATAACAATAGTATATGGAATCCTACTTGAAAAAGGATTGTATTATAGTATCCTAGTTGGAAAAGGAGTCTAATAATAGTATCTATAAATAGGGTCTCAATGTAATAATGTAAAAACAATTCAATAATATTCTTCTCCCATATTTCTCACATGGTATCAGAGCTTCTACAGTCTTGATAGAAAATCAAAGAGCTTTCGCTGCCGGCGGGCGGCTATGACCCATATATGCCGCCCGTCTGGCCAATGATTATGTTAGCAAAAATAATAATAAAAAAATTAGGTCACTGTGCGTAAGTTTTGGGTGACTTTCTAGGATTGTTTTGTGTCAACCCCACATCTGTCAGTGTTTGTGTAGTACCGTGCCATCATTCCGGTGACTACTTTTTTATATCTAATTTGTGTAGCACCGTGCCATCATTCCGGTGACTACTTTTTTATATTTATCTTGTGTAGCACTGTGTCATCTTTCCGGTGACTACTTTCTCATATTTGATTTGTTTAGCACCGTGCATTTCTCCGGACTACTTCTTGTATTCAATTTGTGTAGTACCGTGAATTTTTCGAACTACTTTCTCATATCTGAGTTGCATAGCACTATGTTTCTTTTTGGTGACTCGGATTTTATTTGCGTAGTTCCATGCGTCCTTTCGGTGACTCATCAAATCTAATTTGCTTATGGTCGTGCTGTCATTCTAACCCTACCATAATAGTTTTACATATTAGTAGGGTTGTGCCGTCATTCCGACTCTACCCATATAATTCTCTTTCTCAGTAGGGTGGATGTCATCATTCCGACCCTATCCATATAATTTTATTTCTCAATTTATGACCACTTTCAGCCATCAAATATAATAATTTGGCGCATGAAAGTTCCGACCCTAGATAGAAAGAAGGGGAGGTCGCGAATTAGAGTAGTAGGCTAAATGGTTGGTAGGGTTAGGTGGTTACCTAGTTATGAGGTATGGTAGGGTAGAGCAGTAGTAGTGTTTTATAACATGTGTTGTCATTATTTGTTGTTTATGTGTTGTTTTGGTCTCAGAGCAGCAAGATCCAGGATGGTGGTATCTACACGTTCTTCTAACGAACCGCTACCACAACCAGTCACCAATCATCCTAGTGAGCCCTCTAATGATCAGATTGTCCAGTAGTTAGCATTTCTAACATCACGTTTGGAAGCATTAGATGCAGCAGTGAAGGCCCAATCCAGTCGTACTCAATTTGATGCTACTCCGGATACATCTGCTAAAGGAAAGGGTCCAGAATGCACCCGCGGTCCTCGTGATACCAGGAGGTCTTCTTGGGAGGAAGATGTTGATGTTGAAGTGGATATGCTTTGGTGGTTAAAGAATCAATCTCATAGGCCACACACAAAGATGGAATTTCCTCAATTTGAAGGAGGAGATCCTCGTGGCTGGATTTTGAAGGCTGAAGTCTTTTCGGTACTATCAAACTCCTGATGATCTAAAGGTAGATGTTGCAGCCATGTATTTGGAGGGAGATGCGCTTGATCTCTTTGCATGGATTAACAGTGAGCGCACTATTATATTGGGAGGACCTTGTTAAAGCTTTACAAGAGAACTATGGTCCTGCAGAATTTCAGAATCCAGATGAGCATTTATGTAGCATTCGACAATTTGCCACAATACAAGAGTATTGTCAGGAATTTGCCAAACGATCTGCCCGAGTCAAGAATTGGCCAGAACATTGTCTTTTGGGGGTGTTCCTTACTGGGCTTAAGGAGGAACTCAAATCTGATGTGAGAATTCATAAGCCTAGAACTGTTTATAAAGCCATGAGCCTTGCAATGGAATTTGCAAAAAAGTGGGTTGCAATCGTGGGTATAAAGGATCTCAATGGCCAAATTTGTCACGAGCCAACACAATCCAAGTTGGTTCTGGACGTGAAGTTCCTTACCAGTCAGTAGGCAACCAACTCGTATCACGAAACAGTCCGAATTCTGGGCATATGCCTCCTCGTCCTCAAAATCATGCGTGGGAAATAGAAAGGCAGAATCGCATAGCCAAAGGACTCTGTTTTAGGTGTAATGAAATTTTTTCTCCAGGTCACCGTTGCAAGACAGCATCTCTCACTCTCATGGAGACAAATGACAACATTGAAGGTGATGAATCTGTGGAACAAATGCCAAGTGACATTGTTGATGGAGATGCAAGTAGAACTGATTTTGCTGAAATTTCATTCCACGCCTTTCAAGGTAACACAACAGGCACAACAATGAAACTTCAAGGGACCTTAAATGGACGTAAGGTGTTGCTTCTGGTTGATAGTGGGTCATCCCACAATTTTATTTCTGAAAAAATTGTTGAAGAATTACGGTTGCTAGTTCAAATTGTGGCCCTATTTTGGAGTTCAGATCAGCAATGGAGATGTCATACGGTGCAATCGGCTATGCTAAAATCTTGTTGTGAAGTTCCCTGGATTGACTATTGATCAAGATTTTTATCCTCTCTCTGTTGGAGGAGCGGATTTGGTTCTTGGAATTAAGTGGCTTGCTTATTTAAATACAGTCCAAGCTAACTAGAATGAGATGTTTTTGATTTTTAATTTAAATGGAAAGCGATATAGGCTTCAAGGGGGTTCCACAAGAATCAAATACATCAGTTGTTTTCCAATATTTCTCCAAAGAGACTGATCCTTAAGGTAATTCTCTACCCGCTGATATTCAAAGCTTGCTTCATGAGTTTGAATCAATTTTTAAAGAATCTAATGCCCTACCATCTTATTGTCAACACATCCACTCCATCCCTTTGATTCCTAACTTAAAAACGAACCAACATTCGTCCCTATCATTATCCATACTTCCAAAAAATAGAAATTGAAAAACAAGTGGCTGAATTACTCCAAAAGGGTTTTATTAGGATGATGGTTAGACCGTCATTGCTGTATGGGGTGGAGTGTTCGCTAATCTGAACTCACAAGTTCAGAAGATGCAGGTCGCGGAGATGAGGATGTTGAGATGAATGCGTGGACATACCAGAAGTGATAAGATTAGGAATGAGACCATTCGGGATACAAGATGAGGGAAGCGAGACTGCGATGTTTTGGACATGTGCAGAGGAGAAGTATCGATGCCCTTGTTCGGAGGTCGCGAGAGGTTGGATTTAGGAGTTACTCGGAGGGGTAGAGGTAGACCGAAGAAGTATTGGGGGGAGGTGCTCAGGCAAGATATGGTGAAACTTGATCTCACCGAGGACATAGCCTTAGATAGGAAGGAGCGGAGGTCGTGAGTTAGAGTAATAGATTAATAGGTTAGTAGGGTTAGGTTGTTGTCCGGCTATGGGGTATAATAGGGTATTAGGTTAGTCATGCCTTTATATCTTGTGTTGCCATTATTCGCCTTATATATGTTAATTGTATTGTATTTGCAAACCATCATGTGTTTTTAGTACGAATTGCTCTGTTTATTTACTTTTCTTTCTTACTTGTCTTCCATATCTAGTTTATTCTGCTTATGGGTTTTTGAAACGAGGATTCCCAGGAAACAGCCTCTCTACCTCTATGAGGTAGTGGTAATGTCTACAAACATTCCACCCTCCCCAGACCCCACTTGTGGGATTCCACTGGGTATGTTGTTGTTGTTGTTGGCACATGAAAGTGCCGACCAATTTTAAGGTGACTTTCTTGGAGCGATTTCGAGATGATCCATATATTTTCTATAGATTTCGAGCACTTTCTACTTCAGATTTTCTTTTGCCAAAAAGAAAAAAAGTTGGACATTAAGAATGTTTTTTTCTATGTCAAGAAAGAAGTATATATGAAGCAACTACCTAATTTTGTTGCTCAGGGGGAGTTTGGTAGCCTTATATATCGATTATGTAAGTCACTCTATGGTATGAAAGTCTTCTGAGCTTGGTTTGGGACATTCAACAATGCAATCCCGAAATTTCATGAGAAGACTAAGACATTGAGGTTCATTGTTAATTTTGTGAAGTCGGAAGATGAACTTGCTGATATCTCAACACGCTCATCATCGATCCTCATATTATTTACATTTGTAACAAGCTAGCATGAGGGGGAGTGTTAGAATAGGAATAGGTAAATACAATCCCACTTAGAATAGGAATAGGAATAACAATAGTATATAGAATCCTACTTGAAAAAGGATTGTATTATAGTATCCTAGTTGGAAAAGGAGTCTACTAATAGTATCTATAAATAGGTTCTCAACGTAATAATGTAAAAACAATTCAATAATATTCTTCTCCCATATTTCTCACAGATACAAAGAAGGAAAATGGAGGAACAATAAACATTGCACCTCATTGTAATAAGGGAGGACATGTAAGAAAGGAACATCGGATTCTCCTCTTACATTGCATCCATTGTAATAAGGGAAGACATGTAAGAGAGGAATGTCCAATTGCCTCCATGCAATAATGAATGGATTCTTGGTTTTGGTGCTTCTGACCATATTTCTGGTAACAGAAATACTCTCTCTACTCTTACTACCCCTTCTATCCTCTCTAGTGTTACTTTGGCTAATGGATCAAAGACTATTGTAAAAGGGTTAGGCATTCATCTCATGGCAAATGTATCTTTTTAATTGTTTATGTTGATGACGTTGTTATCACAAATGATGATCACTGAAGGTATTTCCCAACTCAAACAGCACATTTCAAGTCACTTTCAGACAAGGATTCAGGCAAGCTGAAATACTTTTTAGGCAAAGAAGTGACAGTCTAGCAATGGTATTGCTATTACTCAAAGGAATTACACCTTGAACATTTTGGAAGACATGGTATGTTGAAATGCAAACATGTGGACAATCCAAGGGATCCAGATACTACGCTTATTCCAGAACAGGGGGTTCTAAAAGATCCTAGCAGAGTACGAAGACTTTTTGGCAAACTCAACTACCTTACGATCAAACGACAAGACATCCCATTTGTTGTTAATGTAGTTCGCCCATTTCGGCAATCACCTTGTCAAAGTCACCGAATGCAGTAATTGACATTCTGCGATAAAAGAAAGAAAAGAGCTTTTCGGGACAAGGTTTATTTTATGAAGACAATGGACACCCACATTGTTGGATATTTTGACGTAGATTGGCTCGGATATCCTTATGATAGGTGGTTTCACTCCAGGTATTGTGTTTCTAATTGGAGGAAATGTAATATCTTGTTAAAATAAAACACAACATGCCATGGCTAGATCAAGCGCAAAAGGGGAGTATCGACCTATGGCATTGGCTACATGTGAGTTTATATGATTGAGACAACTTTTTCAAGAATTGAAAATATGAGAAGTTGAACCGATGAAATTGATTTGTGATAACTAAGATGCACTACATATTGCTTCTAATGTCATGTTTAATGAAAGAAACGAAGCACATTAAGATAAATTGTCACTCCATTCCAGAGAAGATTGATTCCGGATACATCGACACGAGTTTTGTCAACTCAAACGCTCATCTCACAAATATGTTCACAAAGTTCACTTCGAGAATCCAGAATTGATTATATTGTAGCAAGCTAGAAGCATGTGACTTATACACCCAGCTTGAAGGGGAATGCTAAATATGGTATAATTAGATAGTGTAGATATGAGAACATCACCTAATCCCTGTAATTAGGCAATTAAGAGATTGTGTAATATTTTATTAGTTTCCTTATTTTCATTTTCTAACAACTATTTACTCCTATTAGCTTGAGGGAATAATAAAGACATCAATTCCCAAGTTCTCTTCTTCTTCTTCTAATTTTTCACAAACATTGGAAACCAAAGTTCAAATCGAAATAGAGACAAAAAAGCAATAGGTGATTTCTTCATCTACCTATGCGTTTATGGATAGAATGTTACCCTGTACGATGGCATGAGGTAACACGTACCAAACAACATAGTTACATGCAAGCTGACTCAAACATCATCATTATCAAAATAATAAAAGAAGGTTCTGATCGTCTAAGAAGGAGTTGTGTGGGGGTCCATGGATCGTCTAAGCTTTATCTAATTTGAAGGTGTCCGTACCAAGTATCTACATGCTTATCACACCCATTTGACATGTATATGTCAAGGCGAAAATGAAGCATCCATATGGTCAAGATCCTCCCACAAGTATAGCTATCAGGCCAGCTTGCTCACTTTGACTATACAACGGATACCTATACGTATCAGGTGACTCTACCACAATAGTAGATCAGTCATTTCCTTATATCACATCCAAGCACAAAGCTAGTCATGGTTTTCGAATCAAAACCTTCTAATAGAAGCTTTGATTTTGACTGAAATAAAGCAACTCTAGCATAAAAGATCCAGACCTAACAGAGAAAGACAGAAGCTTAATTTTCAGGGGCAACAGTGTGCCAAACCAGCAGAAGCGGTTTCTGGATTTCTGTTGTCACAGGTGAACAGAGCAGATTGTTTCAAACCATTTTGGTGTGAGCTGTAGAATGGTTGAACCAGCACTGAAAGTTTTAGACAGCTGCTTATAGAACAATCAACAGGAAACCTGACCAAGTAACGGTTACATTGATACAACTGGTCTCACCATGTCTCACATAAGAAATGTCTACCATTAGACCCTCGTGTAGTTTCTGAACTATAAATAATCAAATGTGAGTCCATTGCTCCCATAATTAGAGACAGTTAGAATATAGCTCTTGAAGTTCAAAATACATTAGTAACTTAATGCTGACACATAGAACTAATCAGGATCAAGCACACTAGGATTCTGTCAATAGGATGAGACGAACATAAGGAGTTCATGAAAATGATGTTTAAGCATAATGAGAAAAAGTGGAGGATTAGGATTTTACCTCATCAACAAAAATTATTACAGGAGCCAGCTTACTGGCAAATGAGAAGAGTGCCTTGGTAAGCTTTTCAGCATCTCCAAACCACTGCAAAAGGAGAAATTAGGTAAAATATATAAGTTGTTTAATAAAGTTTAAGAGGAAGCAATCAATCTTTCAGAAAACATAACCTTAAGAAACATCGAAAAGAGGCCCCAACACACACCCTTGAGAGGAAGTGGCAGATTGACAACAATAAAAATTCCTCGGTCCCAAACAAGTTTAGGTTGGCTAAATTGACAACATAGGTAACAAGAATTTTTGGTGTAAGATGCTTAAAACAGAGTTCCAGTGACAATATACCTTTATATCTTATAAATTACAAACTAAGACTAATTGTGATTGCAAACAATGTTTAAGTTACCACTAAACAATTTTGAAACTTGTAGCTTTCAGGTTACCAATAAGTATCCTTTCAGCCTTTTCTAAATAAACTACAGGAAGAAGATGGAGATACTGATGAATCTAGAAAATTTCAACAAGACTCCTTCCTTTGTGCAATACAAACTAATTTCAGTCAATCAATTCAAACAGACGAACATTAAACCAATATAAGAAAAAAAATTGCATTATACAGTAGTACTTGCAACTCTGGATTTTCCCTCCAAGAGAAGTCTCTAACTAATAATGGCATTTACTATGATAAGATAAGCAAGTAAAAACAATTGATTGACTCTTAAGTCAACAACCAACCACCTCCTCCACATCCCCATTCCCCATAGAGAACTTCAAATAGGTAGGTGAACCCAAAAATTGGCTAAACAGACATACATCAGTAATCTAAGTTGCTTGGACTCCACTTTCGGAGCCGACAGATTGCTTGGACTCTTCACTTTCGGTGCTGCACCCATGTCGACATGACGTGGGTGTGGGTGTGGGTGTGGGATCCGTACCCGATCTGGTCAACTGGTTTTGGATAGTTTGACCAAATTCGAGAGAGAAATTCTGGAACTAGTAGGGACAGGTAAATTCTTTATCACTTATAGATTTGATTCTGTCCAGAGTTCCTTCACTTGGTTCCTCACTGGGGTGTATGCCCCCAATACCAGAAGTGAGAAACTAGAGTGTTGGGAGGAAATAGCAGCTGTTAAGGAGTTGTGTGGGGGTCCATGGTTGGCTTGTGGAGACTTCAACACAGTGAGATTCATGGCAGAGAGAAGGGGTTCCACCAGGATCACAAATACCATGACAGATTTTTCAAGATGGATTGAAGATATGGAACTCCATGACCCTCCATGAAATGGAGGAAAGTCACTTGGTATAGGGGAGTCAATCATAGAAGTGCAGCAAGGTTGGACAGATTCTTGATTTCAACGCAATGGGAGGCGTCTTTTAGAAATGTCAGGCAGCAGATACTCCAAAGAGTAATATCTGATCATAGACCTTTACTTCTGGAATGTGGGAGCTAGGTAAAGATAAGCTCAAGCTTTAAATTTGAAAATTGGTGGCATAAGGTGGAAGGATTCTCATAACTAATCAGAGGGTGGTGGAACGATATGGAGGTAGTTGGTTGTCCTAATTATAAACTTTAAATGTTGAATTGAGAAACCTGAAATAGAAACTCAAAGTTTAAAGCAAAGCTACTTTTGGGGAACAGGTGAGCAGGAAGAATAGCCGACTGAATGAGTTGGCTGAACTAGATCTGATTCAAGATAATAGCATTCTGACTGAGAATGAAATGATGATCAGAGTTGTTTTGTGGTCCCACTCAACTAGCCTTGTCATATCTGTCCTTACAGAATATCCTTTCTTTGATAGCCTCAGTCCCTGTTAAAAGTACTGCCTCTTTTTCTTTTCCTTTTTGGCAAAAGTCTTCTCTGCTATTTGCAGGTTCATATCATCATCTTCCTGGATGTTGAGCCCTCGGGAAATTCCCACTTTCTTTCCAGTCAGCCTATAAGTGTAATGACCTTGAAGGTCATTTTCGCAATTCTGATAAAATTACCATTTTATCCCTCTCGACAGCTGCCCCGAGTCATGTTTGATTGGTTTTGAAAGCTGATAGAAAAGTCCTGTAAAAAAGTTGAGTTTTTGCTAAGGAAGTGAATTTTGACGGCTTAAGTTGTCACATTTTGAATTTTTTGAGTCATTTGGAGATCCGAGTCTTGGAACAGAATTTTGTCGATTCCATCAGTTCTGGAAAGCGGAAATTGGTCTAGGAGAGTTGTCGAAATCAGATTTGGAGTTGTTAGTTGTTATGTGGAATTTAGGTCAGAAGTTGAAAAGTGAGTTAGAGTTTGACTTAAGTTTGACTTTGGTCAACATTTTGTGTTTCGGA
>DF359069.1:111100-139385 GCA_000787875.1 Solanum virginianum
AGCTCGGATTGAATTTATGATGGTTGCATTGGTTCCAGGAGGTGATTTTAGTGCTAGAATGAGAGTCGTCATCATTTTTAGGAGTTCCAGTAGCATTTTAGTATTTCAAATAGCCTAAACTAGTTTAGTTGTGACTTATCGGATTTCGGGTCAAGGAGACCTCGGATTCGAGTTCCGACGATTCCATTGAGTTCGGAATGTCGAATTTAATAAGGTAGCATATCTAGTTTATGTATTTCGAGTTCCAAACGAATTCCGTGGATCCATTTCGTGATCAGGTTTAATGTGCAATTCCAGACCCCACTTGTGGGATTTCACTGGGTATGTTGTTGTTGTTGTTGTTGTTGTTGTTGTTGTTGTTTAATGTGCAATTGTTGATATCTAGTGCCATGTTTTCCTCTTTGCGTTTGCGACCCTGATGTCTGCAATCGAGAAGTACACCCAGTTTGTTCTTCGCGATTGTGATGGAGTGGCGCTTCATGATCACGAGGGGCCTTATCGAGATCGCGATGAGTATTTGTCCCCTGAACAGTGATTGATTTTAAATGATGGGTTTTATTAGAACTTCACCATTTTCAACCTTTTAAGCTTGGATTAGGGTGATTTTACAAGGATTTTCGAGGGAAAACATTTGGGTAAGTTATATTCAATCATTTTCTTCAATTTCCAGTGATTAGTTTAGGTTTTTAACATCAAAATTGGGGATTTTAATTTGAGAATTTGGGGATTTCATGAATGGTTTTTCAAAATAAAATGGTGATTGTGAGCTCAATTTGACTCTTTTATAGAAATGGCTTTCGCCATTAGATTTCTAAAACCTTGAGGAACATTTCTATGTAAAAAATTTCAGACTTCCAAATCGTTTCTCTATTTGAGATTTTGGATTATTTTAACCTTTTTCCTCGAGTTGCTTGGTTTTGATGTCATTAGCTTCGAATTGTGATGGTGAACTCATTTCGAATAGATTGTGGTGCATTGGCATGCAACCGAAAGGGGAAAGCACCGATTTTGGATTGATCATGAATTTGTTGGCTAAGGCAAGTTATTTCTAACTTATGTTAAGTGTGTCGAATTATAGGTATTAGGGGTATCATGTGTTGTTCTTTTTTCTTTTGGGGGGTGTGAACATGTTTCATTTGCTTTCCATTTTTAGTCGTTTTCCATTTTTATTTCTTTCCCTTTATTTTGTATCTAGTATCTTCTGCTTATGGGGCTCGATTTTGAGACGAGGATTTTCCATAAACAATCTCTCTATCTCTATGAGATAGTGGTAAGGTCTGCGTACATTTTACCCTCCCCAGACCCCACTTGTGGGATTCCACTGGGTATGTTGTTGTTAAGTGTGTCGAACCTTGTATTTCCTAATTGTTGCTTGAGATGAAACATGTATTGATTGAAATGTGTGTTTACGTGATATGACTTGTGGGATGAGAGGAAGTATTTGTCCGTGATGTACTACTTGATGAGTTGATGTGGAAATTTGGTCATGGAATATGATACACATGTTGTGAGTTGATTATTGATGAATAATGATGTAATTATTAAGCTATATTGAGTAGCATTCTATTAAGCTATATTGAGTAGCATTTTGTTGAGCTATATTGTGTGGCATCATGTGATTTCATATCTCATTCACTTATCCTTATTTATGTGCTTAATTGCATTGAATTGTGGAAATGAGATGAAAAAATGGCGTTGATAATTAGGGCTGAAGTTCCAGTTAAGGTTGGTCTCTACCGGTCATGATATTGCCGAAGTAATATTTCGACGACTGAGGCCATTTCCACGTGTGATATTTGTAGAGGTCATTTCCCGCTGCTGAGGTCAAATTTCGGTGTGTGATATTACCGAGGTCATTCCCAGCGAATACATGGTCGAAGTGAGACCCCCATGGGTTCTGGCCTGAGTTGACCAATGGATATGCATCATTTGCATTATATTGCACTTCACTCATTGTGACATTGTAAGTGGATTCTTGAGATTTCTTTGTTTATGCCTATAAATTATGATACATGCTCCTTTGACCTTGCTTTTTTGAGATTGTGATATTGATTGAGTTGTACAAACGAGTATGGATATGCCTATATGTGTATATATTATATCTGTTGTGTGTGTTGGGTTTTCCTGCATGCAAGTTTGTAGTTTTGGAGGTATATAGTTGGGATGAAAGGAGTACTTGTGTTCTCTATTGATTTAACTTAGGTATTATGTTGTTGGGTACTCACTCTTGCTTCTACAATAGTGTAGGTATTGAGCCCGGTACCTCCTGATCTTCTCATACTCTATTGGTCCGAGCTTTGAGACAGTTTGAAAGGCAGCATCCTGGTGGACCTTCAGACTTCTATTTACCCTTTGTTTGTGTTCTATTTGAGATGCAAAGACATTGAGACGTACTTATTTCTTTAAATTTTGTTGTTGTAGAGGCTTGTACATGTGACACCAGTTCTAGGATGGTTTTAGACTGTGATATTCATGCCTTATGCTTATTCTTTCCCTTTTAGGTTATATTATCATTTTAGCTTCTGCATTTCTTTAATTATTCTTGTTTAGGCAAATGTCATCACACCCAATTTCGGGTCGTGATAGTAAGTGACCAACGACTCACACCAAATTGGCATAGAGTAAATTAAACCACCATTGGCGATTTCAATCGAGTCGGAATCTCCTCCCTTGGCCCTCGCACTTAGATCCTTGCTCATCTTAAATGGTTTTGTAATTATGTCTCCTCATTTTCTACCCATCCCCCGCAGTTGTCACCTATCTTCCTTGTAACCTCTTTGTTCCATTGAGCAATGGAAGCCCTAACACGTGTATCCAGAACTAGTCAAACTGTGTTTTTTTTTAAAGTCAAATTGTTTCTAATTATAGTAAGGTGACATTCTTTTCAGGCTAGACTAAAAAAGAAAGGGTGTCACATAAAAAGGGATAGAGGGAGTAGCTTTTAAGCACATGTTTGGATGAATTAAAAAGATCTTATAATAATAAAATGGGACAGAGGGAGTAGCTTCATTTTATGCTAAATGGTTTTAAAAAAATTGAAAGGAAGCAAAAAGTCAAAAGTTAAAATTTCTAACTTATGGCTTTTGGCATATAAGTCAAAAACCAAAAGTCAATCCAAACAATATTCTCTGATGATGATGATTGATAACAAAAATCAGACAGTATAAAAACTAATGATGCTTTTGACCCATTTTGGATGGAGTTTTGTAGGTTGAAGTTCGTAAGAAATGAAACTCATTTTTTTGAATTTGTTTGTACATAATTTTGTATAACAGAATACAAATGAGAATAAACACCTCTTAATACACTACTATGCAATTTTACACCAGACTGATGCATTATTTGCAATAAATGTATAATATTCTATATTACTAGGTGTATAAACAGTATTGTAAAAAAGTTGTCTATCTGGGTGTAAACTGAAAATACAGCTACGTTGATACAATGTATTATGTTGGGCCATATACAACAACATACCCAGTGAAATCTCACATGTGGGGTCTGGGAAGGGTAAAATTTACGCAGACCTTACCACTACCTCATAGCGATAGAGAAGTTGTCTCCGGAAGACCCTCATCTCAAAAATATCATCCCCAAAAGTAGAAAATACTAGATATGAAACAAAACGACTAGAGTGGAAAGCAAATGATAATTTATACAATAACAACAACAACATACCCAGTGGAATCCCACAAGTGGGATCTGGAAAGGTAAAATGTACGCAGACCTTATCACTACCTCATAGAGATATAGAGAGGCTATTTTCGGAAGACCCTCGTCTCAAAAATATCAAGCCTCATAAGCAGAAAATATTAGATATGGAAAAAAAGGGAAAAGAACATAAAAAAAACGACTAAAATGAAAAGCAATTGATAGTATGTAAATACGATAAAAATAACAAATATAAGACGGATAATGACAACACAAGATATAAAGATACGACTAACTCTACTAACCTACTATATCACAAGGCCAGACATCAACCTACCCTTACAAGCCTATTAGTCTTCTACCATAATACACGACCTCCACTCCTTTCTATCTAAGGTCATGTCCTCGGTGAGATGAAATTTCGTCATATCCTGTTTCGTCATATCCTGTCTGATCACCTCCCCTTAATACTTCTTCATTCTACCTCTACCCCTCCGTGTAACCCCTAAATTCAACCTCTTGCACCTCGTAACAGGAGCATTGGTACTTCTTCTCTGCACATGTCCAAACTATTACAGTCTCGCTTCCCTCACCTTATCAGCCACAGAGGCCACCCCCAACTTCTCCCGAACGGTCTCATTCCTAATCTTATCACTTCTGATATGTCCATACATCCATCTCAACATCCTCATCTCCACAACCTGCACTTTCTAAAAATGTGAGTTTAACTGGTCAGCTCTTCACCCCATATAGCAAGGACGGTCTAACCACCATTCTGTAAAACTTACCTTTGAGTTTAGGTGGTATCTTCTTATCACACAATAATCCAGAGGCAAACCTCCATTTCATCCATGCTGCCCCAATACGATGCAAATGATAATTTATAAAGAATAAAAGTAACAAAATAAATGACAGACAATAACAACACAATATATAAAGATACGACTAGCTCTACTAACCTACTATATCACAAGGCCAGACATCACCCTACCCCTACTAGCCGTCTAACCTTCTACTCTAATACGCAACCTCCAATCCTTTCGATCTAAGGTCATGTCCTCGGTGATACGAAGTTGCCCCATATACTGTCTAATCACCTCCCCCAATACTTTTTAGGTCTACCTCTATCCCTCCATGTAACCCACTTCTCGCACCTCCTAATAGGAGAGTTAGCACTTCTCCGATGCACATACCCAAACCATCGCAGTCTCGCTTCTCTCATTTTATATGCCACAGAGACCTATGTTGGTCTATACATATTTGAAAAGCTCGTTTTTCTTTTTAGTATAAAAATATGTTCATATTTCAGTTATGCTCTGCTCTAAATAAAAATTTTAATCTTTTTTGATGATAATCGACAACACAAATCACAAGAAAAAGCACCTAACAGGAGATCTCCACAGCAAGCTCTAATGAATTGAAAACAAAGACGAGTCATTTCTCAACTTACCTTTGATGTAAGGGTTGAACCAGTAATACTGATGAAATTAGCCCCAGCTTCTGTTGCAAGCGCCTTAGCAACAAGAGTTTTTCCAGTTCCAGGAGGCCCAAAGAGTAAAATCCCCTTGCAAGGCTGATTAAGAAAAAGGATAAAATAATTAAACAGTACCTAAAACCTCCTATTTTTCTTTTTTTAGGAGGGGTTACTAGCAAGAAGAATAAAATACCCGCAACAGATTTCCACAGGAGAAAAGCTCTGGTCTACGCATTGGTAGGATTACAAGCTCATTCAGTGCCTTCTTTACTTCTTCAAGAGCACCGATATCATCAAATTTGACTCCTATTTCACCTTGTGGAACGACTGCTGACACAAAGTTGTTCTCATACTCATCCTTGGCAAGATTCTGCAAATTTGAAAGTGATCCATGGTAATAAAGCTAGATCCCTGAACACATTATTTCTATAGGTAGAATTAATCAGGACCCACCCACCCCCAGCACCACAAAATTTAACTTTTATTTAGTGCACACCCGAACTTTATGTTGGCCTTCCTACCCCTGAAATTGACAATTTGATAGTCTCAACCCCCTGCACGCTGATCTGACAAAGAGGGTGAATACTCTATTCTGGGTATGCGGGACGGAAGAAAATCAAAAAATCAGCTTCCAACTGGGCTGTTTTCCAACTATTAATTACCACATAATCAAATACATTGACTTATTTGATCCAACTGTATTGATTTATTTTTTGAAATGTGCTCCAACTGTATTTATCTTTATTTCTTCTTAATACACATTGCATATATTACCCCAACTATGTTTTTTCTATTTAGATACAATGGATACTTGTTTCACAGTGTATTTCTTCTTTTTCCAGAAAAATATGCAAAATTTAGCTGAAACTCCATTATGTGAACTCAAATTTTAAAATGGTGGCTTAGCCAAAGTAACAGAGTTCAAATGGTGTAATTTTTACAGATGGAAAAAACTTGTATTTCTTCTTTCCATGCCATGATTTTATGTTTCAATTATGTATTTATTCTTCTCTCATCAAATTTGTAAATATTTGGTTGGAATTTCATCATTTTTATCCAAAATAATGCAGTTCCAACTGCATATTTCTTTTACTTCTTCTTTAGATAAAATGATTTTTTTTTGGTTTCCCAAGGTATCCCCCAGCTCGACAGGCCAAGGACTAATCCTCCGCGGATCGGAGCTCCATTTAAGGGTTTGTCGCTAGCCAATTGGTTGTTGCATGCACAAGGCGGGAATCGAACCCCTGACACTTGTTTAAGCGACCTAGTGAGCTAACCACTAAGCCAACAAAGTTTTGGTTATTTGTTCTAACTGTGTATTTCTCTTTCCGGCGACTTATGTAAAAACAACTTGATTAGGGATATCATTATCATTAACCATATAAAAAAACTTGTAGACAAAATAACATTACTTTGAGTTTTTTTACAGATTTGGCCCGAAAAAGATGATCAAAATAATTGGTGGATTTAAAAGGTAAGAATAAATATATTATTCTAAAAAATGCCACAAGGACAAAAAAATTTATGTGGCAGGGCATGTGCATCACACTTCCATAGGTTGAGTTTGTATAGGGGAGGATACTGAAATGTGTTGTTCAGGGGTACTTAGGCCAACATAAAGTTTAGGTGTGTTGCCTATTTTATAGCAACAAAGCAGGGGATAATACCTTAAGAATCTGAGAAGGTTTTTTCGACATTGTTTCCTGCTCCTTTAACCTCAAAATTGCGGTTTCAATGCTTCGCATGATAAACAGAAGAAATGAGCTTCAAGCTTGTGCAAAACAAAAGTCGCACCACAAGTACAGAAAAGTAAAAAAGAGAATTACCTTTCACGAGGCAGATACAATCTATCCCCTTTAATAGATGGATGGACGCATGTGTACAAGTAATGATTTTTGGCCCAACCAATAACTTTCTCAGCTTCTGCAGATGTAAGAGAAACCAAAGATTAATGCAGAACCTTTTAGTTTCCCTTAAACTTTATGAAATTATGCTTTACCTTCCCATATAAACTAACAGTATTCTCTACTTTGATGCAGGTTCCTTCCTAGACTGCCCATCACATGACACTCGTACTATTTCGAAATCACAGTTTTGCCTTTTATGATCATTTTTTCAATCATTTCTTAAATATTTTTGTTTTGATTCAAGCATTTCTTAAATATCTTCAATTATAAAAATCATCCCTAGTGAATAAAAAGAAAATATTGGGCCCAGATCTTTTGGCTCAATCCATTTCAAATGGGATGACCGCATAAAATTCTCTCTCTTTTGTCTGACCCAATTGTGGTGGAACTTGAGGCTAATCTAATTGCCTCCTTTCCTCCACCTCAGACAAAGGAGTTCATAAAAGAGCAGGAGATATTCTTGAGAGAGGAAGAAAAGTTGAAGGAGAAGAGAGTAACAGAGATAACAATGGGGAATATTTTAGACATCTCTGAGACTCCATGGCAACAGGAGAGAACACGCATTGAAGGAAGCAACCCTCAAAGCACTGAAGTAGGCGCGAGCTTGATTCCTTTTATTGAAGCCATGACGCTTAACCAACTCAGCCCAAAAGAAGGAGATGATCCAGAGTTCGATGTTCCAATCTGGATCCACCAGAACGTCAACAAATTGGCCAAAGAATTTGGAGTTACTGAAGCTTTATCTTTATTCATGAAGATTGACAGGATTTTACAAGGTATATTGTTGTTGTTATAAAGATTGACGGTATGAGGAAAACTAACAAAAATGAGGGGGTGAACACCAGTGACTCAACACCAGCAACAAAAAGGTCAAAAGAATTGAAAAGCTTACAGTGTGGTAGCTATTTTAGAAGCTATGGCACAAGAAGCAAAGGAGGATACATCGTTTCAAATGCCCAATACCAATGAAGATAATCTCACGGTGAGAGGCCTTAACCCGGCAAACAAGAGAAAGCAGATGTGTATTGCTTTCAAGAAACTAAGATTGCGGGGGACATCAGTAACATCGTAAAAGATTTGTGAGCCAATAGAGGAGTAAAGTTCTGTGAACTTGAAGCTAGTGGGACTAGAGGGGGCATTTTAATACTGTGGGACGGGGAAGTCTGAAATGGAGTCATCAGTAGTATAGGAGCCTATCCTATATCTTGCCGGTTCACAGGCAAGATCCAAGATCTTATCTGGTTTCTTACCAGCATTTATGCTCCTAATAATAGAGAAGAAAGAGAAGAGGCATGGTGGGAGGTTGGGTCAGCTAGAGGTCTAATCAAAGGGCCTTGGGTGGTTTGTGGAGATTTCAACATAGTTAAACTCCCTTCTGAGAAGAAGAATTGCTTCAGACTAACAAAAGCAATGATTTCTCTGAATTCATAATGGACCTGAATCTGTTAGATCCTCAACTAGCAGGTGGCAAGTATACTTGGAGAAAAGGGGATTGACATGATATTGCTGCTAGATTAGACTGATTTCTTGTGTCTAATGAATGGGATGAAGAATTTAAGAACATTAAACAATCAGTTCTACAGAAAGTAACAGCTGATCACTCTCCTATCATGTTGCAATGTGGGAATTGGGAGCCTGTGAAATCTTATTTGAAATTCGAAAATTGGTGGTCACATACAGAGGGCTTCTTAGAAAGGGTCAAGGAATGGTGGACTTCTTTAACTTGAGAAGGGCGACCTGACTTTGTTTTAGCCTTCAAACTAAAGGCTTTTCAAAGCAGCTTGATTATATTTCTTTAGCTGCTTCAACTATGATTTTATAATATTAACCCTGATAAATTATTTTTGTGAATTTCTTAATTTAATATTTCCAAAGCAGCTTGATTATATTTCTCCAACTGCTTCAATTATGATTTTACAATATTAGCCCTGATAAATTATTTTGCGAATAAGCAGGCAGCTCTCTGTCGGCATGCCTGCTTCTTCGTTGCTATTATATGGGACCACAAAATAACTTGCGAGTTTCTTAATTTAATATTTCCAAAGCAGCTTGATTATATTTCTGCGGTTGCTTCTAAGTCTAATAATTAATAACTTAATAATTTTAAAATGCATACAGAAATCTATTCACATCACAAAAATTGAGATTAAAAAATATTTGTTGTGCCCGTGCGAGCACAGGGCTCGTGACGAGTAATATGATATTAATCCAACTACTAAAATTTGAAATTCAGAAGGAAAACCACTTCCTGTCAGGATCACTTTGCACGTTGTCATTTGAAGCACATGGCTTCCGTTGCTTTGCATCACAATGGTTCTTAATAACACTGATTATTACATATTTGCATAATTAGACGAACCAATATCCTAGTTCTATTTAGTTTAGATACTTTGACCTAGTGCTTTGGACCTTGTCACTCTTTCTGGATGGAGTATTATTATTTTTTCCAGATAACACAGAAACCAAAATATAATCTCAATATAAAAACGGAGAAAGGCACAAAAGTTGAATTCTGATAGAACTATATCTCTGACCAAGTGAGAGCAGAACAATCTATGCTGATCTTTTCAATTAAACGAACTAAAGAACAACATATCCTGATTTCACACAAAACACTTACTCTGCTTTGTCAGAATTACATCATTAGTATTAACATGCAACAAATCAATGCATGAAAGCTCGTGCTCTTCCAGAACCTGAAATAGAGATAAAAGGTGTGATAACTCCATCAGTCAAAAAGAACCAACAATACAGAGACAATAAAATGTGCGACTAAATGAACATATAGAGGTTCACAATTATTTTTCTAGAAGATCTTAAATAGAATAAAATACATCCAAAAGCACATATCTTTGTCCATACCTTGTATAATTCATTTAGGTTACTACGAGCTATTACAATCCTCCTGTCTTCTTCAATCTGCTTATTAAATGTCTTAAGAAGATCTTCCTCCTGCAAACAGGAAAACCAAAGTAGGATGAGAAACCATCAAACTGAAAACAATTTAAGAAGATAAATGCACAAACCGAATATCTTCAAATAACTACGAACAACAGCACAAAGAAAGTGCAGTGACAATCTTCATCAAAAAAAGTAAGTGCTGTGATGAAGAAAATTCATATGTTTTAACCTATCAGTGTCCCACATGTCAAGCGTATTTTGAAGAAATACGTATTGG
Organism: Solanum virginianum; assembly: GCA_000787875.1. Taxonomy (NCBI): domain Eukaryota; kingdom Viridiplantae; phylum Streptophyta; class Magnoliopsida; order Solanales; family Solanaceae; genus Solanum; species Solanum virginianum. The sequence continues at coordinate 121,311 of DF359069.1, forward strand.
TGCATAGCCCGCTCACACTAAGAGTAGAGAAGTGAAAGTCACAATATCTCTCTCTATCCACCTGGCAAGATTAAAGAAGCGCTACAGGGAGCACGGTACAGTTCCTGGTATGGTCAACTGAGAAGTTCCCGGATCACTTGAGTCTTGACATGTAAAAAGTTAGGAGACAACATACACAGAAACACACACTCATACACACTTATTACTATTTTCATTAAAAAAATAACTATACATGGATCATTACTTTGACGAAGTATTATTTTTTAGTCACTGCAAGCTAGCACACGCATGGGTCAGCATGAGACCAAGCGATCGAGAGAAAGAGATTAAGTTGGGATAGTTTAAAGAATAGCAAATCCAGAAATAACTTCATAGTGGGCTAGGTAATCACTCATCAATATAAGGTCATAAACGTCAACTATGCCAAATCATTTTACCATTTTCAGAATATAAAAAGTACTATTTATGAGTATTTCTAGAGTCACTGCTTGCATGCTGGCCATGGATCTGCATGGACAACCGAAAGGTACAGGAGAAATGGGGATAGGTTAAAAATAGTAACTCCAGAAACTACTTCATGATAGGCTAGGTAAACTCATCAATGCAAGGTCCTAAATTTCAACTATGCCTAATTATTTTGTAACTTCAGAATTCTAGTGTTACAACTGATTGTTTCTCTCCACTAAATACTTAAAAAAGAGAAGAAAAAACAATTGCTTCCTCAATTGGAGTTTTATTTGCTAGATTTGTATGATACACACACAAGATTTTTCAGAAGAGAAGACACAGGCAGATATTATAATGGCCATCCAATATTATATTTTCTATTAATCCAACTGAGCTGGTTAAAAGTTGAAAATCTTGATTCTGTTTATAGGGTTCCACCAAATTCAATTAATTGTACAACTTCAAAATGATACTTGTACAGAGAAAAATCCTATTAGCAGCCATCAGGGAGTAGCATATTCATGTAACGAGCAGGTACACCAGACTAAATCACCACCATTGAAAGAGAAAGAGAAAGGGGTTGGGGATTGAGATCTAAACAGTCAAATTCTTGGGGATTGAGATTTAAACCATCAAATTCTTGGGGATAATCGATGCCAACTCCAAAACCAGAAATATTACAAAATAACATGATTGATTAAAAGAACAAAATGAGATGATATCACACAAGATTTCCTCTAGTTAAAAGCTATGCAAAAAAAAAATGTACACTTAAAAGAGAAATTCAACTTCGCTGGAATAGAAATGACTTTAAACAAATGTATACCCAAACCAAAAGTCATTGATATGGTCATAATAACCAACTTCAAATGACTAAACCATTCCATCTTTCATGGTTTAATGCTTCATTTAGCTTAAATGCACAGTTTCAAAACTAAAAGAAAATATTTGATTATATGAAGAACAAGTAAAATTAGCAATGATGAACTGTTCCTTAAAAATATGGGAAAACAATACATAATTATGAAAAAATTATAAGCAATGTTTCTGGTAACACATGAAAGACCCATAACATTGCAAGAGTTAAGAGGACATACTTCATTTTCTTCTGCACTGTTTGTCAACAGATTGAGGGGTTTTTTGGAACTTTCGAGATAAAACGGGTGATGTCAAGGGTATGCTATTGAGCTGGCCGTGCAGGGAAAGAAATTAAATATGGGAAATCTCACACAATTAAGGAGCGAATTCTTTTCCAGACTCCAGGTATGGGGTATATATCCTGTTTCAGTATCCTTTTGTCTTAACTAAATACTAACCAAAGACAACAAACATGTTATAGAACCTTTTTATAATTTGAAATATTGGAAAACCTTTGACTTGCATAAAAAGAAACCTATACACAGGAAAACATAGTCAGACAGTTGGCTCCTGGATATATGGATCACATTTAGCGAATTTACAAATTGCGCAAAAACTTGTTCCCATATAACACAGAAAAAGACAACAAAATCATCTGATCAACTGGCAACATTGCAGAAAGACTTGGGTTATAATTCTACTAAGATCAAGGGGCACAAAGTCAGTATAAAATAAGACAAGGCAGATGCAGTTTTAAACACATCTCCTCCCCCTGTGGCTCCAGGAGCAGCCTATTCATCACGAATTACTATAAAGATCTAACACTGGCAAAAAAAACCAACCTTTGGCGGATGAATACTCATTACATTAGAGAAGAGTTTGTGTATATCATCGTCTACAGAACGTTTTGTTGCTCTTAATCCCTCCGTTAGTCGTTTCAGAGAAAGAGGCTGCAAACACAAAATATTGAAAAAACTAGTGCATAAATACATCAACAAAAGTTAACAAATTCAGGTGAATATTCAAAACCCGAATTTACAAGAAAACGATAGATGGCACCTCCTATAAATGATAGAGTCAAAGCCAATGCACACTTGAAATAGATATCAAGTAAAAACTAGGATCTGATTGTACAGCACAACCAACTAGTCACCAATACGTAAAAAAATAAAAATTGAGTTCAGCACTAGTCACTGAAATACCATCTATTATAGGAAGGTAATCATTCAATAACCAACTCATACAAAGCTAAAGCCATTATTAAGATGCCACAATGATTTCTGCATGAAGTGCCCTTCACACAACAGAAAACAAGGAGTAGGACCATAAAATATTCAAACAGCCATACAATTTGATTAAAGATCACGAGGATTACCAACTTCGCAAGGCGACCCAAATTGGGAAGAATCATGGTCTGTTGACAGATGAAAAGAAGTTAAAACGCAAATAACTTAAAAGAGTCAAAGAATAAGACAGGTCAAGTTATGGACTTACAAATTTCTCTTTTTCTTTTGACCCTGTTTCAACCTTGTTTCGACCACAGATCAACACAACAGGTCCTGATAATTGGTCAAACATTTCTTGCACCTTGTGCACAAATTCTTTTCTATTCGCCTTGGGAACAGCTCTAGACAGCCATAATGAAGAATCTGGAAAGTACACAATAATAGGTTGTGCAGACTTCAAAACCTGCACAAAATTAAATGGTCTCACAAAAAAGGAAAAAACCTCGAATTTGAAATCAATGTGGTAAAAGAACATAAAGACTATTGATCAATTAAAGCATCATACCTCACATAGTACCTCCATGGCAATGTAGCAGTCTTCAGCCTGAGCATCAAGATCATGCTCAATCTCGTTGGCTGTAAACAGAGTAGACGGTAAAAGAAAAAAATTAAATTATGCATATGTATTCAGATATAATAACACTCACTGTACCTACTCAATCTGCAAACTAAGTGTTGAAACTTGGAAACTGGAAATAAATGATCTCTTTATGACAAATAAATTTCATGTTGAATAGCGTAGCCAAAAAAGGAAAAAAAGTTGACATGTCAAATAAATGTCTCCCCCACCAATATTAATATGCCAATTGACTGTCATCTATTAATACTGAAAGTTTTAAGATCATTCAACGTGAAGTCACAATTAGAAGCCACAGGTTATCCAGACGGTCCAGACCCAAACAATTTTATCTTCTTTTTTTTCGGTTGAGAAAGAATATGATTTCCACTGCAATCCAGATGAAGAATACATACCAGGAATCCAGTATATTGATGGTTTCACATCCTGGGCTTTGGGTTTCTCGTCTTTCTCTACTTCCGTGGTTTGCTTTTCACAAACATCAAAAAGTACAGCAACCTGATCACCATTCACCTCATATATCTCACCACGTTGACCATTGGACATGGACCTGCAGAAGCATATCAGATGTAACAACTTACATGCATTCTTTCATGGTTTAATGCTTCATTTAGCGACATGGACCTGCAGAAGCATATCAGATGTAACAACTTACATGCATGCCTCTTTTAAATGTGACATTTAAGCAACTCTTTACTTGAATAACTTAAGGCAGATACATTCGTAAAATACATTAAATACTAAATAGATGGTTCCTGATTAATTTAAAGCGCCTTAAACCTCTTAAAAGAGCTAGGTAGATTGATATTAGCTATTACATTGAGAATAACAAACAAATTACAAAAACAATCAGGACATTGACAATGATGGTGACAACAATGATTAAAAGCAGTAACAAAACTTAAATCACTGCAGATGCCTAGACCAACTGCAGAAACTTCATACTTCTCTCATATCGTAGATACAAACCGAGAGCTTGCACTTACACAAGAACATTGCACTATATCACTATGAACATCAAAAGAACATTACGAGAGAAGACAGAAGGAATACTGGTGGATGATGAACAAAAAAGCCCCACCACCATCCCAAATATTCTACATCTTTCAAGTGACAAGGAACGTGAAAGATACAATCATGCGTCCAAGCACCAAATGGAGAAAATTTTCTCTATAGCACTTGTGACGACTTACCAACCCACCTTCCATGAATTACACTGTAAGCATTCGTTGAGCCACCAGAAGTAGGTATCTTCCCCAATAAAATCCTGTGAGAATTGGAGTCAATTACTAAATGCCGCTTAATCCAAAGTTCACATGGATTATGCTAATGCTAGGACCTCCGCTCTACGACAAAACACTCAGCTCCATTAGCAAGCAAAGCACGGACAGAAAAGCAAAAAATAAAGTTGCATGACTTTCTGAGAGTAACAATTTTTTTTTTAAATAATGCCATAAGACACCCAAAATTGTTTTTAGTACAGTAAAGAAAATGAAATGAGTAAAGACTGCTTTCGAACTCCTAAGCTTAAAACATGTTGCACCTCCTAATTCGCTGTCACTTTCCTTTTTCCTCTCTTGATCATTTTAAAAGCATTATATACAATATACAATATACAACATACCCAGTGGAATGGGGTCTGGGGAGAGGTAGAATGTACGCAGACCTTACCACTACCTCATAAAGGTAGAGAGGTTGTTTCCTGGGAACCCTTATCTCAAAAACCCATAAGCAAAATAAACTACATATGGGAAAAGGAAAGGAAAAGAAAGGAAACAGAAAGAGAGACTACTAAGGAAAAGCACTGATCGTATGCAAATACGATAAAATTAACATATCAACAACACAAGATATAAAGGCAATATAAATACGCTAAAAGTAATTAAATATAGGACTAATAATGACAGCATACGATGTAAAGACATCACTACTCCTACTAACCTACTATACCACAAAGTCATTTATCGAGCTACCCCTACTAACCTATTAGCCCTCTACTCTAATACGCAACCTCCACTCTTTTCTATCTAAGGTCATATCCTCGGTGAGATGAAGTTTCGTCATATCTTGTCTAATCACCTCCCTCCAATACTTCTTCGGTCTACCTCTACCCCTCCACGTGCCCCTAAATACAACCTCTCGCACCTCCTAGCAGGAGCATCGATACTCCTTCTCTGCATCCTACTAATAGCACGTCTAACTTCCTCAACTCTAAAAAGCCTGCAATAACCAAAATCTCGATAACTATCGAAGTGCGCCAAATCACCCAAATCAATATCTTTGTCCCCTTTTTCGTTTAAGAGTTTATGAAAGTAAGCTTGCCATCTTATCTTAATGGAATTCTCCACCACCAACACCTCACCCTTCTCATCATTAATGCACTTCATTTGGTCCAAGTCACGAGCTTTTCTCTCTCTGACCTTTGCAAGCCTATACAATCTCTTGTCCCCGCCTTTTTCACCTAACTCAACATACAACCGCTCAAACGTTGTTGTCTTAGCACTCGTCGCTGTCATCTTCGCTTTTGTCTTCGTCGTCTTATACCTTAAGCCTTATGTTTTCATCCTCATCCCGACATTCCAACCACTTCGTGTAAGCAATCTTCTTGGCTTTCACTTTGCCTTCAACTTCTCCACTCCACCACCAATCACCTTGACGTCCACCAAAGGTCCCTCTCGAAACCCCTAGAACCTCAATAGCAACCCTCTAAATGTAACCAGCTGTGGTATCCCACATAGTGTTCACATCTCCGCTACTACTCCAAACCCCCAAATTAGTCAACTTTACCCCATCTCCCGAGAAAGAGCAGGAGTTAGGCCATCCCACCTAATCCTCGGTTGGGCATAAGTAATCTTCTTCCTCTTACCCCTCTCAATCTCCAAGTCCATTACTAGAAGCCTACATTGAGTGGAAATATTTTCACTCGGAATTACCTTGCAATTCTTACAAAGGCTTCTATCACCTTTGTAAGAAGTTCAAATATCCATTTATCGTTAACCAACTCCAACGATTTCCATCAATATGCGACAACCTACTTTATACTGTTTTGGCATTGCTATGATATCTGTTCACCAAACGATCACCACATTTATCCATTCCAATATTTGTGTCCTGATTGTCACTAGTATATACAGGACATCTGAAGCGTGAGGAATTTCTACATCTTTCAAGTGACAAGGAACGTGAAAGATACAATCATGCGTCCAAGCACCAAATGGAGAAAATTTTCTCTATAGAGGAATAAAGTATGACAGATACTTCAAACTAATCTACTCCTGTGATCAAGAATGAACTACCCAGTATATTTGTTGTCAAATCAAATTTATGTAGGACATTATTAAGCACTACAACTCATATTGGAAGAAAAGAAAGCTGACATTTCATCTTATTAACAATGAATTCCTCCACATATAACTTGGTGAAACCAGATAAGTTTGCATTCAGCTTCAGTTTGGGAAATGATAGTTTAAAGGTGACAGCATGAATAGGCAGAAGGATTGTTTCAGGATAGTGTTTAGAGACCTAACAAGGACCTTCACAAATTTCTTGTTTAGCGCTTTTACTTTCCTTGTTCTATATTGAGAGAATTTCCTCATAGTGTTCTTCATTATCTTTTGGGTGAATCATTCTTCAGGGTGTCAATTGAACATCTCAGCAATTGAGAGAAATCTAGCATGCATCTGATCCTAAGAGCAGCTAGGATCTTCAGAAGAAGATGTCATCATTTGATGAGAAATAAAAAGGTATATCGAAATTCAAGTGGAAGAAACTGATGCAGCAACTTTCAAAGTAACAGGAAGAAAGCAAGGATTGGTACAATTCAATCCTTCTACAACAACAACATACCCAGTGGAATTCGATCCTTCTATAGCCACATATTAATTTGTCAAAAGCCTTGTGAATCACTATGCCTGCTTTCACCTATCTGCTGTTTCCCATCAGGTAGCCAAACTTTTCCAATAGTACAACTATACTTTCACCTCTTTCTATATGACATGGAATTTTTTTTACAAAGGTACCTTCAGCCAAACAACATAGCAGTCTTCTGGATCAGGAGATTAACAACAAAATATAACCAATACATAGATCATAGGTTGGTTAGACTTAAAAGCAGGTTCAACGCTCTTATTCTTACATCAAAAAAGCCCATAGTGATGGTGTATTCAAGTATCAGGGGAGTTCTTAAGAATTACTACAATGTTGCACATGTGAGCAACGCTTGTTACATTTGTTTTTTTTTTAATGAAGTCTTATTGTCACATTTTCCTGCTCAGGCACAGCCAAGATTTGACCGGGCTATGTGGATCAACTTCCATGTAGAAGCCAGGAGATTTATCTTCATAATGGTCAGAATAGCTTACTGATAACTTGTTTTGAGTTCAATCCATGCTTGACCAAAAGATTAAGCCTGTCTAGTTTAGTACTAGAGAACTAGTAATCAAACAAAAAAATGATTGTTTTAGTAGTCTTATAAAAATTCAGAAGATAGGGTATTGAGATTCTTCCTACAAAACCATATGTTCTCAAGGTTTCATTATCAATGTCCTGGTCAAAGATATGATGCAACAATAAATTCTTAGTTTTGTTTATGATAATGGATAGTGAATCCACATATGACCCGCTCTAATGCTACCTTTTGCACTAGGAGTTCACCTACGAGCCAAGACAGCTAATTGGGTTATAGGTTGCTCCTTTAAAAGCTTAAGCTTAAGTTCACAGAAGCAGCAAACTCAAAGCCTAATAGGTTATGCAACAATTCCTAACTACCCAATGTGAGGAGAAGCATTACAGGCACTTCTGCTTTCTCTCTTGAAAATGGTTTAATCCATAAAGGCTGTAAGTCTGTAACAAAGTTGGAAGGAAACACTAAAGCACAAGTTAATGCAATAGGAATCATGAAAATATAGATGAACTGGCTAAGAAAATTGGAAAGGAAGATTAATCCACTCTAATAAAATTTACTAGCTAATTGACAAAAAGTTACGACTCCTAAAGTAGTAAGATTTTGATTATTTAAGATGTCTAAGAAAACAAATACTTCAGGATGTGACACGTATTGGACTAACCTGTTATCGGCTTTAACAACACCAGAAGGTCCAGTATATTTAACTCGATCTCCTGTATGTAAATTAAAATATAAATATAACAATGGAAACTATCATGACAAAGTAAAAACAAACTTCTCAAAAGAAGATAAATTTTGCAGTTATCCAATTTGAATATCATGTTTGCTATTTCAAGAGTCAAACTCAAATATATTGCAATGAAGCTCCCAAATGATTCTTTAATGATTATCAATCATCTTCCTGTTGAGTTACTGTAGGAAAATTTGTGCTTTTAGTCCCTCTGATATTGAAAATTCTGATTTTCGTCCTAGTGATTTCTGGTTAAACACATTAAACCTTATATGAATTGACATGTGCACTTTTGATCCCTATTAATGTGAATCTTCAGAAACATAGCGAATTATCAAGTGCTAAATTGTTTGCTTTTTGATGAAGTGTGCTAAACCATTTGCTTAATGATGTGTTATGATAAATTTATATTGTTGCTCCACATCTGAGGAAAAAATAACTCTAGAAATAGTCTAATATAACATATTTCCTATAAAGGGACCAGAATTACACATCTTAGCTAATTGAATGTTAAATGTACTTAGCCAAATATTGCAAGGACCAGATTCGAAATTTATCAATAATGGAAGGACTAGAAGTGCAATGATCCTGATAATGGAAAGCGAACATAAACATACCCAGAACCAACATAAATAATAACTGCCACAACCACAAACTACTGATCTATTTCTACTAATAATAACAATGTTTTAGAAGTTACAAGTGTGAGCAAGGTGATTTTCTTGTAGTGAGGTAAGTTTTATGCCTCGATGAGTGACACAGAGGTCCAACAGGTTCTTTAGACCTTTGGATCTTTCACTGTTCCCCTCCATCTCCAGCGAACTCAGAAACTGAACACTTTTCTCCACCCAAAAGGGAATGACGAATTCAATTCTGGCTCTTTCAATAAAAACCTCATTAGGGCAATTGCAACCATCCTCTATTATCTGGATTCTTGCCCATTTTCAAATGGTTCTTCAAATCTGTTTCTTCTTCAGTTGAAACCCAGCTCCACCAGATTCCTGATCTATTTGAAGGTATGGTCAGAGCAGAGTTATAACGGCACCCCCAAAGCTCGATCCAAGTGGTGTTAGATTTTTGTGTTGGTGGTACACATCCAATAACTGGTGTTGGATTTTTGTGCTGCTGGTACACACCCAATAACTGGGTTCCATAATTGCAGACTAACTCAGGTCTTCTTCCATCTCCACTCCCTGAATGATTTGTTCTGCCATATTTCTACACGGAAATTCGAAATAAACATCATGTTAACCATATCAGAAATTTTGATCCCAAATACTACCTTGAACGTTATCGCGGTCCATCTCCTGATTTCTGACAGTGAGCCGATCTCTGTTTCTCCCTCAATAAAGGATGCAACAATGTATCTCTTGAACAAGCAAGTTCCTTTTACCCCAGGGGATATCATGCTACTAATGTCTCCCTTGGAAGAGGTAACTGTCGAGTTTAGAAGGGCATTTGAGTGCCATTAACTCTCACCAGATGCTTTAGCATAAGAGAGGTCTTCCTTAATTGATATTGGATGTTCTGCCAGCATCTTAAGATTGGAGCATTGAAAGAGCCTATCTGTTTTTAATGCTATCTCGTTCCACCCTGCATTTAGGCTAACTCGGGCATAGTAATAACTGATCTTTCCAAACCATGTAGGGAGAGAATGCTCATATATCTACCCATCTTTCGCATTCCTTCTGCAGAAAAACTCTGAAAGTTTCTCCTTATTACTCTGAAAGTTTCTCCTTATTATTCCACCTCCTGATCATAGTTTTCTCATCTTTGGATGCTGCTTTAAGCATAGTGCAGATACATCTCATGATCCTCATACTCATGCTTGATCTTCCCATAATATTACAACTTCTCTCCACCCATTCATTCCAAGCGTCTCTGCCTACTGTCCATCTAGTAATGTTAAAAGAATTGACGCCTGCATTGAAGTAAATTCTGTTTTCCTCCATCATGGAAATAGAACAAAATGCTCAGGTTGATATGAAAAGAAAGAAAGAGGGTTGAAAACTACCACAGAATGTGATAGATTAAGTTCAAAAAGAGGTGTTTCCCAGCTAAAGGTCACCGGAAAAGGCTTGAACCACCCTCATGGGAAGTAGGAGAGAGGGAAGTTTTTGAGTCTTACGGCATTTTAAGGAGAAAAGATTGAGAAGAGAGCAGGTGGAGCCCGGGAGTTTTTTCAGTGAGAGAAATCTGGTCAGAAAAGTTTTTCTTCCAAGGTTGTGTTTGGTATGAAGGAAAAATGTTTTCCATGGAAAATATTTTCCTAGAAAATGCTTTTCTAGAAAACAAGTTGGTTTCTAACTTATTTTCTAAAATTTAAAATACTTTTCAAAAATAAATTTTTAACCTTTTTTTGTGTGAATAAAAAAATAAAATTTTCAAAATTTAAAACTTTATCAAAAATAATTTTTAAATTTTTTTTTTGTGGTGGGAGGTGGTTGTGGGCAAGGTGGAGTAAACAATTGAAATTTTCAAATTTTAATTGTATTAAGAATAATTTTTTTAAAAAAATTCGGGGGTGGTGGGGTTAGGTGGGTCGGCGTAGGATGGGGTAAAAAAAATAAGTTTCAAAATGAGAAATATTTTTCAAAAATAAACTTATAATTTTATTTTATTTTATTTTTAAAAAATTAATTTTTTGGGGGAGGAGAGGGGTTGTGGTATGGCGTAAAAAAAAAAAAATTTAGGATTGGAGGAGGGTTTTGGAAGGAAGTTATCTTCCTTAAATTTGAGGAAATGAGTTGATTCGGAAAACATTTTGCAAAACATTTAAGCCTACCAAACATGAGAAAATTGTAAAACAGTTTTCGGAAAATGTTTTCCTCCATACCAAACACACCCCAAATTATACCAAATTTCTTCATAATTAAGTTTCTTGGCTACACTCAAGAGAGTACTCTCCCATCTCACATGCCCCTCAAAATCAAGATTGTTGCATGTCCAGATCAGCAATTTATTACCTCTCTAGTGACAAAACAAGGTTCTGAATTTTTTATCTCTCCATCCTAATCAAAAACTATCTTTCTATTTACCCATTTAAAGGAACTAATTGATTAACTTCACTTCTAATATATAATAAATACAATACCAGTGCTTTGACCAGCTAGCGCATACTTCCTATCCCACGAGATACCAACATCCACCAAAACCATTACAAAAAAGGGTAACTCTTATCAACCAACAACAACATACTATAGTCCCACAAATGCGGTCTTGGACGCAAAAATAAGAAATAACAAGAACAGGATAGTAAGAAAAAAAGGTGTCGTTTGGTGTGAGGCATAAGATATAATAATCCCAAGATAAATTTATCCCTTTTTTTTTAGAAAGATAAATTTATCTCATATTTGGTTGGAGGTATTATGTAGTCCTTGGATTATTTATCCCATCATTTTTGCTTTAGTAATGGGATAAGTTATCTCATATATATGGTGAAATAACTTATCCCAGGATAATATGTTCCCAACCAAACGACCCCTAAAGGAATAGAAGACAACAAGTTGTAATAGAAAAATAAGAATGAGAAATAACGGAAACGGTAAAATAATAAAAATACCAAAAATAGCACTAATGCTACTATTAGGAGAGACAAGTTGTGAAAGTATATACTATTAGTCTTCCATGCTCATATCTCGCCTAATAAGCCCACACATCTATCTCAACATCCTCATTTCCACATCTTTCATCTTCTAGACATAAGCGTTCTTAACTGGCCAACACTTTGCTTCATACAAAAAAGTCGGTCTAATGACTACTTTGTACAAATACCTTAAGTCTTAGTGGCACCTTCTAACGACTACTTTATAGAACTTAACTTACCTCAAGTCTTAGTGGCACCTTCTTATCAGATAAGACACTAGATGCTAGCCTCCCACTTCAACCACCCCGCACCAATCCAATGTGGACATCCTCATCCTTCTCCCAATTGTCTTGTCTAATAGCCCTCAGGTACTAGAAACTCTTTTTGGAGATGACTAACATCCAACCTCACTTCCACGTCAACAACACGAGGCATCTCATTGAACTTGCTTTCCACAAACTCTGTATTAACCCTGCTTAACTTGAAACCATTAGACTCCAAGGTTTATCTCAACACATACATCTTGTTGTTAACTCCACTGCACATCATTGTCAATCAAAACAATGTCATCAACAAATAACATGCACCAAGCTCCCCTTGAATGTGTCTCATCAAACATCCATCGTCAAAGCAAATTAAAAAAGGTAAAAAGTTGAACTTAATGCAACCCCATCACAACTGGAAAGAAAGGGAAAATGGGACTAAGCTTTTTCACATATGCTAGGATTTGAATCCAAGTCTCTCATGTGAACAATAAAAGAGAAAAGATATTATTGAATTATTTATCTACATTATTACCTTGAACCAATATAAACACTCTATTACAATCTTTTCTCATGTAGGATTCTATATATTATTCTTGTTCTTATTCCTATTCTAACAATCTACATTCCTCTTCATCAATAGCCAAGCTACATGCTTGAGTGTACAATTTCTATTCTAGTATAATATTGGAAGAACTAAAGGGTTTTTTTCTGTATTACAACTGAAAGATTACTCATTCACTTATACTAGTATATCAGATTTGTTGTTAAAAAGATTCTGGCTATAATCTTAACAAAGATTATTTTATCCTTGGTAGTCGGGTCACCTTCTCTTGGTTCTCACTGCTCACACCCCTTTCTGAGGCCCCTACTCCCAACTAGGGAAATCCTCTTATTTCCCTAGTAACCCCATTCCCCAATAAAGGAAATCCTTCAAGTCCCATACAATACTTTCCCCACATGACTACCTTTCCAACCTCACTTATGGTGACCATTCTATAACTCTATTGAGGAATATCTTTTTTCATTCACAAATGCAAATCTTAAAGTAAGAATTATTGAAAAAGCAAGTGATGCTGGAGTGATCTATGCCTCAATCTTGATACAAAAGGAAAAGGGGACCAGATTAGAGTATGTGCTGCTTGGAAAATCTTATGCATTCCTGGCTGTAAACCAAATGTATCAAAGGAGCTTATTCGTCAGATGACACTTTAGGCGATAATTAAGGAGAGAAGTAATACCAAGAGGCTAAGAGCACCAATCATCTTCATAGGTGGGGAACTAACCCCCACCCCCCGCCCCACAAAGCCCAGCATAAGAGTTCAAGTATCACAATACACTTGCAGCTACTAATTTTTTTTACTAGTGTGCTCCTAAAAATGGAGAAGCTAGCTACAATTAGTTACACACTCCCTCGATAAATATTGTACATATACATTTTTACTCTCCTTCCTATTTTTTCAACCAACACACTGAGTTTCATTTGTGACCAAGGGAGCACACATCCACTTCTTTTTTCTTTGGCATAATTGGGAGTAAGGCCAAATATTACATCATTTGTTATACAACTTCACTAACTAATTGGTTGATTTGGCTTGGGTAACATATAAGGTTTCAGCTCTTTCAAGTACGCATTTACCCATCTAAGGTTTCCACAATAAAAGTAGGCACGACAATAAACCACAACTAAACAACAACAACAACAACATACCCAATGGATTCCCACAAGTGGGGTCTGGGGTACGCAGACCTTACCATTACCTCATAGAAGTAGAGAGGTTGTTTTCTAGGAGCCCTCGTCTCAAAAACCCATAAGCAGAATAAACTAGATATGACAAAAAGGAAAGGGATGGGAAAGGAACAGAAAAAGCAACTAATAGCGAAAAGCACATGACAACATGTAAATATGATAAAATTAATACATATACAACAGATAATAACAACACATAATATAAAACATGACTACTCCTGCTACCCTACTATACCTCAAGGCCAAACAACCACTTAACCCTACCAACCAATTAGTCTACTACTCTAATTCGCGACCTCCACTCCTTTCTATCTAAGGTAATGTCCTCGATGAGATCAAGTTTCGTCATATCTTGTCTGATTACCTCCCCCAATACTTTTTCGGTCTACCTCTACCCCTCTGTGTAGCTCCCAAAACCAACCTCTCGCACTTCCTAACAGGAGCATCGATACTCCTTCTTTGCACATGTCCAAACCATCACAATCTCGCTTCCCTCATCTTGTCAACCACAAGGGTCACCTCTAGCTCCTCCCGAATGGTCTCATTCCTAATCCTGTCACTCCTGGTGTAACCACACATCCATCTCAACATCCTCATCTCTGCGACATGCATCTTCTGAACATGTGCATTTTTAATTGGCCAACATTCTACCCCATACAGCAAAGATGGTCTAATCACCATTCTGTAAAACTTACCTTTTGAGTTTAGGCGGTATTTTCTTGTCACACAATACTCCAAAGACAAGCCTCCATTTAGTCCATGCTGCCCCAATACGATGTGTGACATCATTGTCGATATCGCCACTACTCTGAATGATAGACCCCAAATACTTAAAGTTTTCCCTCTTGGGGATAGATTGAGTGGCAAGCCTCACATCAATGTCTGTTTCATCCCTCGCAACAATGAATTTGCACTCCAAGTACTCTGTTTTGGTCCTGCTCAGTTTGAATCCTTTGGACTCCAAGGCGTGTCTCCAAGCCTCCAACCTATTATTAACTTTAGTCCGAGTCTCATCAATCAGTACTATGTCATCTGCAAATAGCATACACCATGGTACGTCCTCCTGGATAGATCGCGTCAGCTCATCCATCACCAAGGCAAACAAGAAAGGGCTCAACGCAGATCCTTACCAAGGCAAAAAGGAAAGGGATCAACATGATCATCCTTGATGGAGTCCCATCTCAACAAGAAAATACTTTGAGTCTCCTCCCACAGTTCTTACCCAAGTTTTGGCTCCGTCATACATGTCCTTAATCGCCTTGATATATGTCGTTGAGACACCTTTCGCCTCTATACACCTCCATAGGACATCCCTTGGAACTTTGTCATAGGCCTTCTCAAGATCAATAAACACCATATAAAGATCCTTCTATCTTTCTCTATATTTCTCCACTAACCTCCGAACAAGATGAATTATTTCAGTAGTCGACCGCCACGGCATGAATCCAAACTGATTCTCCAAAATAGACACTACTCTTCTCACCCTCATTTTCTCTCTTTTTAGCGAGTCTACAATTTCTTGTCCCCGCCTTTATCACTTAGCTCCTCGTATAGGCGCTCAAATGTTGTTGTCTTAGCACTCGTCACCGCCATCTTTGCTTCTGACTTAGCCGTCTTATAGATCTCCTTAAGCCTTCGCTTTTCATCTTCCTCCCTACACTCCTACACTTCATGTAAGCAACCTTCTTATCTTTCACTTTGCCCTAAACTTCATCATTCCACCACCAATCACCCTGACGTCCACCAAAGGTCCCTCTCGAAACCTCAAACTCACTAGTGGTTGCCTCGATATGCCCATTAAAGTCACCCCCAATGAAGATTTTTTCTGTCTCCAGTATGCCTCGCACAACCTCATCCAGATCTTCCCAAAAGAGCCTTTTGACTTCCTCTTCTAAATCTACTTGCAGCGCATAAGCACTAACTATTTTCACTACATGCCTCTAACTATGAGTTTGATAATCAAGAGCCTTTTGACTTCCTCATCTAGGCCTACTTGGAGGGCATAAGCACTAACGACGTTTGATAAACATCATCCTATCAATTAACCCTCCTAATCTCAACCACATAGTCCCTAATGTCCTTGTCTACTAGGATAGCTACATCATTTCAATCCCTAGAACCACCCGAGTACCACAACTTAAACCCATCCACGTCCCGAGCTTTGGTGCCTACCCATCTGGTCTCCTGGACACACGCTATATTAATGTCTCCTCTTAAGATATTTTACTAGCTCTATGGATTTCCCTATTAGTGATCCTATATTCCACGATGCTATCCTTAACTTAAATAATCCTGTGACCCTCTCACCACCCATACCCCTTATCCTCGACCCCAACCCCAACTGACGACATGACCCTAGTCTATCATTAGATCCTGACACCACTAAACTTAAGAAGTAATAGAAAACTAAGCTCCCGAGATCAGGAAGCAATCTAGTAAAAAACTATGCAACCCAACAAACTGCACAGGGAAATATACGGTATACTACTTATTAATCACAATATGAAAAGCAAGTAAAAGGCACCCAGCAATATGCTAAGTAACAACAATACAGCACTATGTAACAATAAGAAGTCCCAGCAATATGTAAGAACAATATGCTAAGTAACAACAATAGTAACTGCAATATGCTAAGTCACTGCAATATGCTAATTAATACCCACTATGCTACTTGGCCCAACAAATAATAATACCAAAGCAATTCAATTACGAACAAATACTACAAGCAATAAACTCACTGTTTTTACCAAAACAGTGAAGTCCCAAGGTACAACTAGCAGAAATATTTTAACAGCACAAATCAGCCAGCCCGCAGTAAGAATTCCAGATCAATAGGCAAAAACAGTCCACCACAACTAAGAGTACAAATAAGTTGGTTAAAGAACAACAAACAAATTGCCCTCAGAGCTTTGATCTGGTGAAAGAAGACAACTTGTGATCAGTAGGTTAGGTGCATGCCATAGGACTGAAACCCTACTACACACAGAAGGATGATATAGAGGAGGGCCCATTGTTCACCAAGTTTCGACATATGCGCCACTAGCCCTCATTCTTCAATTATAAAAAACAAACAAACAAATTGTAAAAAGTTGTTGACAAATAGCTCACTTAAGAAACTCCAAAGCACACAATGGGAGCCAAAAAAAATACTTAAAAAAAGGAAGTCGTAAAAAAGGTTAATTTGTGCAACAGGATGAAATAGCTGGAAGATAAACTTACTAAGTTGTTCCTAGAAAACTGACAAGAGAAGATGATTTAAACGTTTTTGCATCCAACATGTCGCATAGCACTCAATGAAGTGGGTAAAAATATTAAAGACCAAGGTTCAAATCCACCAGAAACAGAATTCTAGGTGATTTTTTTACATGTACCAAATCGGTGGTAGGCAGAGCTACCCGGTCCATGTACTACTACTGCTAAGAGATAGCAGATACATGGTGGAATAGTCGAAGTGCGTGCAAGTGGCGCCGACACCTCATTATGAAAGGAAAAGAATGGATCGAGACTTTTTATGCCATAAATACATACAAATCTTTTGATCGCCATCTTCAAGATTCTACAATGGATGGACTAGGGCAGACATGAACAATTCTAGATCCACTTGACCAATTCTCATAGGTGTTAATTAAGTACCATAATGAATACTAATAGAAGAGGCAATCAAATTTTTGCAAACAAAGATTAATGTGAGGTCAAAGAGAACTGAAATATTATAAGAGGTCGGCTTCCTGAAAGCCATACACCAAACTAAAAACATGTTAGCACAGCCTATGAGGAATTCTTCTGCAACATAACACTTCATACCTTTTTTGAAGGGCCGTTGAGATTTCTCTGATTGATCAACAGCATCTGGTGTTGATTCTGAAGAACTTTCAAGTTCTCCAGAAACTCTCTGCATAGAAAAGAAGATATTAAAATTAAAACCATGAGAAATCCATAGAACAGCCATACTCATGGATCTCTAATTACTAACATATTGAAGAAATCGGTAACAATCTAAAAATAAAGATGTAATTTCAACTGCGGCATATTACGTCTAATAATAAATCATGAATGGTTCTCTCAAAAGAAGTTACAAGATACAACAACAACAACAACATACCCAGGGGAATCCCACAAGTGGGGTCTGGGGAAGGTAGAATGTACGCAGATCTTACCACTACCTCATAGAAG
>DF359069.1:150170-162503 GCA_000787875.1 Solanum virginianum
AATTCGGACCTGGCAAAGCCACCTCACCAACCTTACCAAGATACCTCCCCATAGTTTCTAACCATTCTCATGGAATCGGGAAGAATAAGATATGATGAATTATGAGCCTCTCCCAAAATCAACTCCCTCAAGTCATCAACATCAAGCACACACAATCTACCTTGGTACCTAAGGGCACCATCTCCCCCTTGGGAGAAAACCTCCATTTTACTATCCTTCACCAAGGTCTTACTTTCTAGCAAGACAGGGTCAAGATCTTGTTTTGACGTCACCTCCTCAATCAAAGAAGATTTAGAACCGTCAACAACCACCACACCACCATTATCAACTTCATCCAACCTAACCCCCAACCTAGCCAACCGGTGAACATCTCTAGCCACTTCTTTGCCACCATCATCAATATGAGCTAGCCTACTCATGGACACTCTACTTAGAGCATCAGCAATAACATTAGCTTTGCTGGGGTGATAATGCACACTCATGTCATAATCCTTAAAGAGCCCTAACCACCTTCTTTGTCTCAAGTTAAGATTTTTTTTGGGTAAACACATATGGAAGTCTCTTATGATAAGTAAACACATTAACATAGAACCCATATAAGTAATGACACCAAATTTTCAAATCAAACACCACGACCGCCAACTCAAGGTCATGGATGGGATAATTCTTCTCATTCACTTTAAGTTGTCTAGAGGCATATGCAATCACCTTGTCATTTCGCATCAACACACACCCCAAACCGATTCTTGAAGCATCACAATAAATCACAAATCTCTCTAACCCTTCCAGTAAGGCTAAAATAGGAGCTGAGATGAGCTTATCTTTCAAAGTTTGTGGAAACTCTTTCGCACTCATCAGTCCACACAAATTTCACCTTCTTTTGAGTCAATTTAGTCATACGAGAAGCAATATAAGAAAGTCCACTTACAAACCTCAGGTAATAACCCACCAAACCCAAGAAAATCCTAATATCCGATACGACCCTCAAGTGAGCCACATGCTCTCCTCATTATGGGAATAAATCAAGATATCATCAATAAAAATCACCACAATTAAGTCAAGGTAGGGTTTAAAGACCCTATTCATGAGATCCATAAATATAGCTGGTGTTTTAGTCAACCTACAGGAGATAACCACAAACTTAAAGTGTTCATACCTAGTTCGGAAAGCCGTCTTGGGAATGTAACACTCCCCCACTTTCACTTGGTGATACCCGGACCGAAGGTCAATCTTAGAAAAGTGACTAGCCCTTGAGGTTGATCAAAAAGGTCATCAATCCTTGGTAGAGGGTACTTGTTCTTTATGGTGACTCTATTAAGTTGCCAGTAATCAATGCACATCCTAAGAGAACCATAATTTTTCTTCACAAACAAGGCCAGTACACCCCAAGGTGACTTACTAGGCTTTATAAAACCCTTCTCAGAGAACCACTTCTTCTTCACAAACAACACAGTGCACCCCAAGGTGATTTACTAAGCCTTATAAAATCCTTCTCCAACAAATTTCTTAATTACTCCTTCAACTCCGCCGGGGCTATATGGTAAGGGGGAATAGAAATGGGTTGAGTATTGGGAAGGAGGTCTATACCAAAATCTATTTCACTTTCGGGAGGAACACTGGAAGCTCATCGACAAAGACATCAAGAAGCTCATTGACCACCGGAACCAACTCAATAGGAAGGACTTTGAACTCAATATCCCTAACCATCACAAGATGATAGAGACAACCCTTAGAAATCAACTTTTGAGCTTTAAGATAAGAAATGAATCTACCCTTGACCATTACATCACAACTTTCTCACTCAAGGACGGATTCATTAGGGAATTGGAATTTAACCCTACGGGTTCTACAATCAATAGAAATATAATATGCATGCAACCAATCCATCCCAAGAATGAATCAAAATCCACCATATCTAATTCAACAAAATCACAAGGCAAGATTTTATATAAAATGAACATGAGACAATTTCTATAGACTCTTCTAGTAACAATGGACTCACCAACAATGAACAATGGACAATTTCTATAGACTCTTCTACATCTATATGGATAGTATCAGAATATGCTACGTGAGCTTGTGTACTAATCCACGCAGCAAACATTACTTCTCCCTTCTTTTTCTTCCCTTTCTTGTTTTCTGTGCGATACCACTCTAGAGTCAGTGGACTATCCGAAGTAACTCGCATTGTAATTTCATATAGATCAACTCAAACGAAGTTATTTTTCAACATCTGCTTATCCTGAACCACAACATCCAAAACGGAAGATTGCATTCTTTCTTTAGCAAAAGCTAATATTGTATTCCATTCTGGATTTTGATTTTTTTCTCGTAGTGTTGTGTGACTCCTTTATAGTTCTCAACTCTTACTTTAATGTAAGGGTCATGACTTCTTGTGATATCTTTAGAAGACAAATAGTGTGCTTTCACGACTCTAAAGGTCTTAGAAACAGGAAGTGCATAGGTTCAACGAGGTCATATGTGCTTAATATTGTAAGTAAAAAAGAAAATTAGAGGATCTATGATAGCAATAAGTTTAAATTAATGGAAGAAACCATTGACTACCTAGATGTTACGGGAGGCAACTGTTTCTGTTTAGAAAGTGTGTGGAAATCCACTTCCCTTAGGCCACCATATATCTTCTTCTTCAGTTACTTCCCAAATTAACCTTTTGGTATTCCATCATTTTCTACTTTTTATATGATATGATAGTATTCTTCTTGGATAAGGGCATCAAAAGCGGTAAAATACCTCATTGAATCATTTTTTACATTATACTGTTCATCTTCATATTTGTTTTTCTTAAGTTTAGCTTGAGGTGTTTTCATGTATATATGTGTGTATCTTGGATGCATAATAAATATACACATAGCTTCACATGTAAGTTGCCGATATCACATGAATCTGTTGTTTTAGTTTAGAAACCTATATTAGTCATCTCTTGAGTGATAATTGCTCTTCCAAATTATGGGAGAAATTTTGTTGAATGTTGTTAATAGCGGCTCTTATTTAATGTCTAACTACTTCTTGTCTGCATAGTTGTATCTTAAAGCATGTTTCATAAATTTTGTTTGCAAAAGTATGTTTGGATACTCACCTTGTACTATTTCCATTCCCACCAGAATCCTACTAATGTCGTGAAGCATTGTATCTCCAATATGATAAATTAGAGGAAGACTATGATCTTGCGAAGTGGGATATGAAGGTTTATAATCAAACTACAAAAGTTGTTCTAGCAAATGAGAAATTATGTACAAAATCTACATAGTTCATGCAGCTGAGATATTTAGTGTTCCAAGAACACAGGAGAGATATATGAATAAGGAATTGAGTCTGGACTTCTAGACAAGGACGTGAAAGTTATGTGCTTAAAGTGCGTTGAACTTCTAAAGTCAGCGTACATAAAACGTGACTTAATATAACTTTGGAATTCACAAAATAGAAAGACAACATTACATTGACATGGGGATTACTTTGTATCAATACTTCTTTTAATACACAACAATTAATATATGACGCCATTTATACGTAATTTAATCATTGATATTTACAATTTTACATCCCTAATAAAATTACACGAGTTTGCAAACATTTACTAGTAATTAGTTATGGATATAGTTTTAGTTAATTATAATTAATTGGTAGAGTTTTAAGTGTTTTGCTATATTAACTGGGTATAAAAATAAAAGATTGTAAAAAATTCATCAAAACACCCATTTTATACAAAATCTCAATCCCTAATTTATCTCCTTCCTTATTTTGCTCTTAATATCTCATCTCCTTCTCGATTTGGCTCCTATAATCTCTCAGCCTAATCTTTTTGCATTTTGAATCATTCAAATTCTCTCCTAATTGTTGGTTCTCCTCACTGCTATTACAGGTAAGCATTAAATGTTTTTCGTTCAAATTTTTATTTTTTTCAAATTATTAAATTGGTATAAGCTTTCATCTTCAAGCTTTAATTTTGCAGCAAATCACTGAGTTTTTCTCAAAAAATGGACGTTCAAACTCCAACTATGACGAGTTATTTGGACGATGCTTTGCAGGTTCAGTTAAAATCTAAGGTTATTTCTGAGTCATGTTCCAATGAAAAATTTGAGATTAGGTCAAAGCACAAACATGATCCCATCAAAATGCAATAATATTTTAAGAAAGTAGTAGCAAAAGTCACCAAATAGATTCAGTTAAAAAAGAAAAGCCATCTGAAAATTGGGTTTTCAAGAAAGAAGAAGGTATCTCAAATTGATTCCAAGGGCAACCACTCCAATAATGTTGGTGTTATGTCTCATACAATTTGTCAAAATCAATCACTAGATATTTTTTGTATATTTTAAATTTGTATAAATCTTTTTTTTTTGTAGACAATTATTATTATATATTGGTTTATTTTTGTATATTTAATATTCATATACATCATAGAAACATGCCCTTCATTATTTTGAGTGATATATACGATCAAAAAGGTGTTGAGTTTTGATAGTTTATGTTTTATACATTTTATACTTTTGTATAAATTCAATTTGCAACTAGTTTATACAAATAATTCGTACATACAAATAAGTCTTTATTATCATTTTAGTTATTATACAATTCTAATGTTTTAGGTACTGAGTTTTGAAAGTGAGCTTAGAAATTATACATGATATACCTCTTCAAGAAGCCGATTACCTGTATACGATTATACAGAATAAACATTAAGATCAATAAATAGCCATGCAACAGTTTTACAAATATATATATCATATTTTTTCCAAACTTTTATATAAAAATAAAAAAATTCAGACAAAATACATAAATAGTTTCGACCAAATTTAGTCATAAAAAAATAAAATAATAAGGCATACATTTTTATATTACATTACATAACTTTACTAATTCTTTGTATATTTGTATAAACACAAAATAAAGCAATGTGTATATATAATGCCACACGATATTTACATATAAGGCTATGCGATTATACAGAAAAAAATTACTTACACGAACTTTGCTTTTTATACGGTTTTTTTTTTAAACTTGTATACAAAAATAAAAAAATTACGGACAAGATATACAAACAGTTCAATCAAAATCACTAAACAAACCAACGCACACATTTTTATATAACATTACATGAACAGAATACAAAACATAGACCCAAAAAAAAATACAAACTTGTTGCACACAGTTTCAAAATATATTAAAAAAATAATTTTCATTAAAATTGATTGAGAAAAAATCAAAACACTTCTAAATCAGCAAAAGAATTTCATCTTTTCTTACATGCGAGTTTTAAAAAAAAATATGAAGTACGTTTTTAAATAAAGTTACGGAATGTTGAATAGTTTTTTTGATTTCGTAAAATTTAAAAAATAACAGAAGAACTACCAATTTTATTGAAGAGAATTCGAATCTCCAGTAAATATGTGAAGAACTCAATAAACGTATAAAAAAAGATTACCATAACAAGGGAGCAAACTAAGCGATTTATTGCCATTTGTGTGTCTATTTTATTCCTATTTTAATGAGTCTTTCAAATATTAAATTTGTTAATTTTATAAAATAAATGAATCATATACAAAGTTAAAAGCACATAACTAAATCTTATGTTGTCTATGGAATGTAATTAGGTAAAATGTAGTTATAGAGTCATATTATAATTTTTATGTTTGCCATTTATGAAAGTTTCTCATAAAACTAAACGTTGGACTTGTGTTAGCACGGACTATACTTATCTTTTGTGTGTGTGTATATTTGTGTGCGTGTATGTGTGTGTGTATATTTGTGTGCGTGTATGTGTGTGTATTAATTTAAAAATATGTTTTGTATTTTACTTGTATGTACATTATAAAAATATTTAAAATTTATTTTGACTTAAATGTATTTATTTACAAATATAAGCTAGAGATAAATGGACTCCTTAAACAATCTATACCATCCCATATCATACCCTTAAATAATTCATTTTTGTACCCCGTTCAATCCAAACTAATTACCCCTTGTACCACTTCACCCCACTTTTTTCTTTCTAATTTCTAGCATGGTGCTTGCATCACTACTATTAATGAATCTTCTGTGATACTCCATCGTTATATTGATATCATATGAGTATTATATACTCCATCAGTTAATACCTTATTGGTATCACATAAGATTGAGCTTTTTTAAAATAAAAATAATAATTAAGATATGATGCCAATAAGGTATCACAGAAAACTCTACTAGCATTCTCTGTGATACTCTATCAGTATATTGATACCTTATCGGTATTCTCTGTGACAGTCTATCGATATATTGATACTATATTGGTATCATATAGGATTAAACTCTTTTTCTTAAGAAACAATTAAGATATGATACCAATAGAGTATCACAAAATAACCTACTACCATTCTCTGATACTCTGCCAACAAATTAATACCCTATTGGTCTGTACTATGGTACTTTATCAGTATTTAATGCTCTATTGGTATCCTTTGTGATACTATGTCGGTATATGATACCCTATCAGTATCGTATAGGGTGACACTGACTTCAGCGCAAAAATTTAATAACAGACAAATAGGAGTGTTAATTGTAATTAATTAGGGGGCATAAATATAATGGAGCATATGAATATAAATAGTTTACTGCAAAAGGGCATGAACTTAGTTTTCTCCGTAAAATATAATCAAATAGGCCTTTGGGCTTATTTACAACCCACTAGGTTTAATTGACAAAAAGAATTTATGTACAAAATTAAATTTAATTATTTTTAAAAATGAACGACATAAAGATTACTAAATTTAAACTTTATAATAAATAATGTCAAAAATCCAACACCACTCGATTATACTTGATCTAAAAGAAAGAAAATGCATTGTATGATAAATTAGCTCATTTAATAACATAAAATAATTTAGGTTAACAAAGTTGGCAGCAAGTAGCTCCTATTCATGTCTCAAGCTAAAGAAAAACTGTATTTCATAACCTGAAATTTCATCAATCAAAATAGTTGCACAATTTCAAATTCTCTTTCTTTTTTTCTAAATGTGTTATCCAATTACTTTTTCACAAATCTCTCAAATCACCTCCCCAAATTTCTCTATCATTATACAAAAACATTTAGGTTACAATTGATAAGATTGTACCATACCACGTTCCTCAATACAAATTGTTTTATCGTTCTCTTTTTAATCTGATGAACTTATACGAAGAGAGTTAGCAACATTTATTTTTATTTTGATCTTGCAATTCAAACTAGTTTATACAATTCATGAAGAAAATTATAATAGACTGATTAAAAGAAATATCTTATTGCTTTTGAGTTAATTTTATCTAGTCATTGTTTCAACCTAGGTTTATCTTTATTCTTCTTTCAAATCCTTATTTCAAGTCAGTTGACTTCTCCACTTATATAAACCTTAATTCTACATTAATTATTAAATATGTATGCTTTGCAGTTATCGATCAGTTCTTTTGTCTTTCAGATCTTAGTTAATACTAACAAACCTATCTGATCTTCTTTGTTAGTTACTAAGAATTTTTATATTTGTGTATCCTACATTATATCTTGTGTATGTTATTATGACTATCAATATATATCCATTATGTATTTGTATATTTATAATGATCACAAAGATTATTTTTGGTATTTTCTGGAAAAATTATTATTTTATTTCTTCTGACAGTCCTTCGAGTCTTATTTGATCAGTTGTGATAGTTGATTTTTTGAAATTCTGTGAAAAGTTAAGATTTTTGGTAAGTTTTGAATTCTAAAAGCTAAATTTGTTTAATTTTAATTTTCGTAGTTATTTCGAGTTTCGAGTGTTGGAATGGAACGCTAATTGATCACCAAAATGTGAAAATTGATCTAAGAGTGTTGTCAGAATCATATTTCAACTTGTATTGTGGATTTGATGCCTTAAGTTGGAAATTTGATAAAGGTTTGACTTTGATTAATATTTTGAGTTAGTATGCTCAAAATGAATTTTCATCAATTTTGTTGGATTTAGGGGGTGATTTTTACTCTAGAATGAGCCTTAGTAGAATTTTTTAGATGTCCCAAGCGTGTTTTGATATTATGATGGCTTAAATTGTTCTAATTGCGGCTAATTGATTTTCAGGTCGAGAAGACCTCAAGTTTGATTTTTGACGATTTCCTTGAGTTCGAACATCAAATTTTTAGTAGGGTTGCATATATGATTTGTATTCACATGATTCTGAACAAATCCCAAGGATCAGTTTCAAATTATTAAATGTTGATGCATTGAGGCTAGCCTCGCAATTGTGAAGGAGAGGCCGCTTTTGCAGCCATCGCTTAAGCAAACCACCATTGCTTTTGCGAAGGCTCACAAAAGCAAAATTGACCTCCCAAAACCAAAGGCCGCGCATGTGTCTTCCATCGCTTAAGCGACTCCTTGACTGCTTTTGCAACATCTGAGACTTGATTTTGGAACTATTCTCTGGAAATAACCTTCATTTGCCATTTTTTTTAACTTGCAGAGCTCGTAGGAGATGATTTTGAAGTGATTTTCAAGTGTAATTCATTAAATAAGTGATTTGGACCTTAAACCTTCCCCCATTGATTATTTTATAAGTTCAACCTCCAATTCTTGATTTTGAACTTCAAATTTTAAGGATTCTTCCATGAACATGAACCTTTGGTAAATTGTGAATTTTAGATTGATTTCAATTCCATTTTGGTACAATTTTCACATTTGAATTCCAAATAATTTAAGTATTATGATTTTATGTTAATTTTTAATTTTATCTCTAATTTTTTTGGGAAGGAATTTTTATTCATGTTGGTTCTAATTTTCTAAATTTGATGAAATTAGTGTTGTTGTTCTTGTAATCTCATGGGGAATTCATAGTTGAATAGATTGTGTTGATGTGGAAACCCAAAGAAGAGAGAGAGAGAGAGAGAGAGAGAGAGCGCAATCGTTGGAGTGATTGTTTGATTGTGTTTGAGACAAGTAAATTTATAAATCTTTGTTGATACTATTGAACCTTGTACTTCCTTCCCTGTGTGTTACGAAGTAATGAAAAAATTGTTGTGCTTTGAGTTAATCATGAAATGAATCTAATAAATTTTGAAAGGGGTAGTAAAATGACTATGTAATTACATGTGACAATTTGAGTTGTTCTGAGAACGTGAGTATTGATGTTGATTTGACTATTGAGAAACATGATTATTGATATTGATTTGATTATTGAGAAGCTTGATTGTTACTATTGATTCAATTACTGAGGAACGCTGATTGATGATGTCATATCAAGTGTTGAGAAATTTGATTTGTATTATTATCCCCATTTGAAAGATCTTGATGATCACGTTGATGAATTTGTTGCGAAATCTTAAGGAAAATGTTAATTCAATTGTGAAAGTGTTGACTCATTTTGAGTATTATGAATTATGATGTCATATTTGTCATCGAAAGTGAATGTGTAATGATGTTGAACTTATTCTTAAAGAATTCGATTGGTGATAAGGATCCTATTATTGAAATAATAATTTGTTTAATTGGCTTGAATAATGTTTGTATATATTGTATAGACTTATTACATACGCTTATGCACTGCTTGACAATGCTTATTTGCTTGAGCTTCACTATCTCATGAAAATATCGAAGGTAAATGGTTTCAACAAGATTTAATTAAAATCAAAAGGAAAATGGTTTTGGCTAAATTTGATGAAAATACCAAAGAAAATAGTTTTGACAGGATTTGATAAAAAGTCGAAGGGACATGATTCTGGCTACATATGATTATGCCAATGCAAAATAATTTTCATGGATACATGATCCATATGAGGCTTCCATGAATTTTAGTCTGAGTTTATTAGGGGACTTATATCATATGACAGACAAATATCATGATAATCTGGCATTGCAATGCATCATCTTGTATCTTATTTACATATCATGGTTGTGTAAAATCCTTCAAAGTATGTAATAATAGTTGAGCTCTATATTTGTGATATGTTGATTATGATTCTTTCGGAAAATAATGTACTACTTGAATTATATATCTATATTGTGCTGCTGGCTTTCCTGAGTGCTGATTGTAGTTTTGGAAGTTCGGATGGTGTGATTAGAGTACTTGTGTTTCTTATCCTCTATTTTGTGTTTAGGTTTACTTGTTGGGTACCTATCACGATCCAAGCATCGGGCATAGGAGTGACATGGCGAACTGGAACCCAAAGATCCCCAAACAAGCCTCATAGAATCAATACACACATCATCAGTTCGGAAGCACAATTTAAGCATAAGTAAGTGATACTAAGGGATAGAGGTGTATAACTCAAGCTATGAGATAAGGGGTATAAGACCCATTGTCACACAATTTAACACATAAATCTAAGGAATGAAAATTCAAAACTCAAGCTATAGAGATAGGGAGTATGAGACTTACCATCACACATTCAACATCAATAAGCAAGCTCTAAAGGGCGGGATCATATGGTCACGATATTGGAGTAGGGAATTAGGAATTTCATCATCTCATCATCATATCATAACATAAACATAACATAAGATATAAACATAGCCTTCACAAGCATCGAACATAACAAGCTTGTACATAGAGTTAATATGACATCCAAATAATGCCTCTAAGTCACAGATAGGGCGGGGGCCAAGACCTGTCCCGGGCGCACCCTCAAAGTAAAGGACATAAAAATCTATAACATAAAAATAGGTAGATAAAAGGTGGGTTTAATACTTGAAATAAAAGACTCACTACAAGCAACATCTCACAAGTCTAATCTAGCCGTGAAGAGGTGGATGAGGATAATCTTCGGTTCCTACATGGTTAGATCATGTAGGCAAAAAGTATGCGTTAGTACATTTGAATGTACTAAGTATGTGGGCATGCAATGCTTGTGAACATGATGATGTGCTATCAAAATGAAACATATTTGATACTTAAAACTTAGGATTTTATTTGTTCTCAAGGCAATATTTATGATTTTTATGTGTTTTTGGTGTTTAGTTTGCAGCAAAGCGTATTGACATGATTTTTGGGAAAAATTGCAATTCGTCTTATTTTTGAAGGTTTACATGACCCTCTACGAGTTGTAGAGTGGATTTTGTGGATATTTTTAGTAAATTTTGAAGATCTGAAGTTCAGCCACATGAGACCTCTTTATGAGTCGTAGATCACTCTACGAGTCGTATAGAGTGGTTTCATAAAGAATTCCAGTGAGATCCAATGAAGGAGCAGTTGATGCATATGAAATTTATGAGAGCACAATATGAGTCATAAATCAATCTAAACTCGTAAAGTGGATATGTAGCAGTAAAGTCCAAGATCTTAAGTGCTGAACACGAGATCCCGATTACGACTCATAAATCAACCTACAAGTCGTAAAGGCCTGTCGTAGAACTTCGCCGACTAATTTTTCTACTTTTTTAGGACTTGTTTATAAACACTATAAATAGTAATTTTTAGGTCATTATTCAGAGAACACAATAGATAGGATGTCATTAGAGTACTTTTTAGGGTTTTGCACTTGGAGATAAAATATTGGAGAGGAGAATGCACTTGTGGATTCACTATATCTTATAATCTTGTAAATCTCAATACAATTTGGGTTAATTGGGTAAGTGATTAATTATATTTTCTCCTTCATGATTGCTTCATCTACCCATAGCATGCATAGCTAAATCCATAACTTGGGGTTGTGGGAATCTTGACGATCTAACCAAATAAACCCGGATAATTTGCAATTCAACTTTCCTAGTGTTACCTTCCCAATCCAGGTGGTAATGAATAGGAAAAGAGATTGGTTAATAGGATTCGATGATGTGCTCTCATCTAATCAATCAAACTAGACCAAGGGGAGGTTGACTAGGACTATGGGTAACTTGTTTAAGTTAGTTTAGTTTAATTTCTTATCAATTATTGCAACCCCCCCTTCTTGGGGAATTGAGTTAGTTAATACTTGAACTGATAAATTTGGAAGTCTCTGTATTCTCTGTGGGATTCGACCCTAACCTTGTTTAGGTTTTATATTTGACAACGATCGCTTTATCCTCCAAAAGAGAGGTGTAACTTGGGTGTGATCACATGATAACCTGCAACTCTATGTTAGATGACAAGGGTGAGCACGTGTGCGCACACACATATATATTTATATATATAAAAAAAAGTATATAGGAAAGAATGTCATAACAATATGCTTTATATCCACGATGCATGAATGCATAATACTTAAATATAATAGGGTTGGGACCTCAACCGACATATAAAACTATGCGAGCAATTACATTGAATTTTGATGTTCACCCTATACTAGAGGAAATGGTGATTTACTTGCCAAATGTAGACCATATTCCTCCTTATGGAACCACCACCCATTTTGGAGAAGTA
>DF359068.1:5580-23143 GCA_000787875.1 Solanum virginianum
TCTTGGAAAGAAGTGCCCCAAGAAAGCTTCCTTGAACACTACCTAAGTCAGCAATGGGGCTTCTTCTCCTCTACCATTCTTCCATTAGTTGAATTATAGTATGGCCACACCCTTGAGCTAGTAAGCATCTAGGTTAACTCTATCATTATCAACTACGTGCATCACTTGGAACAACTTCAGAAGCTCATCAATGTAGTTCTCTAGGTCCTCATTGAGTGTAGACCCTGTGAACTCAGGTGGGTTCATCTTCACGAACTCATCGACCCTGGATGTAGTTGGAGCATCCTGTATACCCATTTCTTATCTAGTAGGAGATGTTGTTACAACTTGGGCTAAAGTCTGGATATCATAGCGAAGCTTAGCAATCTTGACTTTAGCATGTGGGGGCTGCTCAGAAAGGATAGCTAGGCCTATGGGTTCTCCATGATCCTAGGGCTTAGTTTGGTTAGAATTTATCTAGCAGGATGCCCTTTTCCTCTAACAGCTCTTCTTGGAGGCATGATCACAACTCTGCAATGCGTAGAGCATGAATTAGAAGAGAGTCTTCATAGAGTTTAACTCTATCGCATGAATTATAATAGGAAAGAAGTGTAATAATTCCGAATGTCCTATAGCTCCTGCGTGTGAAGTGTGGTCGACAACATACCCATAAACAAGAATCTACTAGACATGACTTCATAGACTCACTAGGACACTTGAGCTCTATGCTTTGATACCAAGTTTGTCATGCCCCAAGAAGGTATCCTAGACATGCCCGACACTCAGAGACTATTGCTAGTTCCTATGCAGCCCACTTGGCCTCACTAAATCATTTAGTAAATATAACTCAAAAAAATCAGTGGAAGACTAAAGAAGATAAATGAGCATATCTAATGTCTCAAAAGTATATCAATAAATGAAAGGGCTAGTAGAAAGGAACTAACTCATTAAATCTCAACATCAATACTCCAACTCTAGTCTATGAAGCCTTTGTCACTATCATATGGTTCCAATGATAGTGTCACGACCTATGCCTAGGGCCTAGATGTGACATGATGAATAGGAACTAGAAAGGATCCCAAACAAGCCTCTTAGCATATCAATCATATATCCTTGGTCACAGAAGCAAAATAAAAAATAACAAGAGATATAATAGCAAGGGAAGAGGGAGTAAGGGAAATCTTGATATACATAAAAGCATAAAAGAGTTAAGCTCATAGAATAAGTACATCATAATATCCAACAACACCTCTAATATGGAACAGAGCAAAGCTAAGACACTTCTTGGGCTCACCCTCATGATAACAAATGTTCATCATAAAGAAGTCTCAAATAGCAAGAGCAATATAGATAGTGTCATTGGACTTGAGGACTCACCAATACTTATCTCCAAAGTACCAAACTAGCCACGTGAAGGATGACTAACAGGAGCTCTGGTCCCTAGATGGTAATATCATATAGGCATAGAGTATGCATTAGTATGTTTGAATGTACTATGTATATGGGACCAAATGCAACAAGACATACGCTAATATAGTCAAAATGCATAATCATAAGTAATAGATATATAATCTCAATATGACATGCATAATCAATGCTCATAAATAAACATGCTTGTAAATCATTCAGCTTGCACAATATATATAGAATTCATATGTGTTTAGTGACCTCAGCCGATATAGACCTAGTAGCTACAACTTGGAATCTAAGGCAGGACACCCCCTCGGTGAGGTGGATGGGCATGACACCCTTCGGCTAGGTGTGGTCTACTTGCCAAGGCAAACCAAACATGATCATATGACTAGATGGATCCACTAGTATAGCAAGGGTAATAATCATAATCCTATGTTGGCACATAGTTTAGAGACTAAGAACTTTATATAAGGATCCCTTGCGTCAAGCCCCATCTTAAGCCTCAATCGGTGCTAAGTCAAATCCCATGGAATACTTGAGATTATCATACTTTAGTCATAACATGAATGGCTTGTAAGAACATGACTTGAGCAGCTTATAAACATGTTTGACCTCTAATAGTGAGTCTAACTCAAACATGAGAGTATATCATAATCATACATGAACCCTTGCTTTAACATGAATGGCTCACAAGAGGTAAAAGTCTTGAAATAGGGCTTAACTTGATACTTCTAAAATCATAGATGCTTTTAATAAATTCAATATATACATAAAAGCCCTTAATCATCATATAGTGACTTGACTTGTAAATCATTACATAGAACATCAATAACTTGAGAATTCTTGACTTAAAATTTTATCAAACATATTGTGGGCCCATGATACTTGTTCAAAACTATGCAATGCAAGAGTGAAATAAGATGAGTAAACCTAATGTAAATCAACCAACCAACTTATAGTAGAACCCTCATGTAGGCTACCTTAGAATCCATTACAAATACTCATGATAATTCATAATTTCATATCTTAAAAATGCATAGTCTCAATAGACAAAATCAATTCATGGTATAAGCTTAAAATAGATAGTCATGCATAGTTAATTAATATTTCATAAAATCCTAACATAATTTATGTTCATAATCAATGATAAGAGATCCCATAGGTAATACAACTTGAAAACATGCAATTTTCATAAAAAATGAAGGTTGCGCTCCATGGGTAAAAGGGACCCAATGGATAAAACCCATATACCTTAAACCTTGAATCCTTAGAGGTGAGCTTGAAGTAGACTTAGAGCTTGAAATGAATCCTTGAGTTCCAAAATTGAACTTGAGATACTTCAATTTGAATGAAAGAACTAATAAAGTCTTAGAGGGGTTTGAGAGAGGGTTTTGTGAGTTATAGAGTTGAAAAATGGCTAAATATGGGTGATTTCACACTTAAACGGGCACGGGGTTATTACCCCAATGCCCTTGGCTGAAACAAAAAAAGTAAGGAGAATTTTGTATTGGCCTGTGTCTAGTCCACGACGCAGACCAAACGCGAATGAGAATTTACACTGCTCCGCACCTTTGGCGCATCGCGGCCAGGGTGTGAATGCTCTCTGGAAATTGAAAATTAGCGAAAATAATTTTTTGGTACGGGTCCTCTAAAGTCTGGGATATACCCATTTCCCAATCAATTTTCCCTAATCGAGAATATGAAGTCAAAATTTTGATATCACGCATGGATTTTGAGATATATAGAAATTATGATTATAGGCATTCTGGAGCACATTTTGGGCGTTTCAATATCTTCCCCTTAGGAACATTCATCCCGAATGTCAAATAAACATGCATAAGAGGAGTATTATGAAGATTTTAGGAACACCAGGAAGTTCATCCCGAATGTCAAATAAACATGAAGGTCTATACCACAGTCTATTTCCTTTTTTTGGAGGAACACCAGGAAGTTCATCCCGAATGTCAAATAAACATGAAGGTCTATACCACAGTCTATTTCCTTTTTTTGGAGGAACACCAGGAAGTTCATCAGGAAAGACATCAAGAAACTCATTGACCATCAGAACCGGCTAAATAGGAAGGACTTTGGACTCAACATACCTAACCCTTATAATATGATAAAGGTAACCCTTAGAAATGAACTTTTGAGCTTTAAGACAAGAAGTGAATCTACCCTTCACCACCACATCACGACTTTCCCACTTAAGGATAGGGTCATTAAGGTATTGGAATTTAACCCTATAGGTTTCATAATTAATAGAAGCATAATATGCAAGCAACCAATCCATCCCAAGAATGATATTAAAATCCACCATATCTAATTCAATAAATCACAAGGAAAAACTTTGCGCAATATGAACACGGGATAATTTATATAGACTCTTTTAGCGACGATAGACTCACCAATGGGGGTAGACATTTCATATGGTTCACACAATTATTCGGGATGCACATGAAGCTTTATGGCAGTAAAAGGAGTAATAAAAGAAAGAATGGCACTGGATCTATCAATGCATACACATAAAAATCAAAAACCTTTAACATACTTGTGATGACATCGAGCACGTCATCCACTCGTTGCCTTCCTTGAAGAGCATAGAATCTATTTTACCTTGGAGCACCCTTTTGTTGGCCTTCCTTTACCCTTAGACCCTATCTCAAAATTTGTGTGTGATATCAAAAATTCAACTTCATATTCATGATTAGGGGGAAAAATTAAGTGGTAATGAGTATAACCCTAATTTTAGAGCAATAGTATCAAATCAATGCATACACATAAAAATCAAAAACCTTTAACATACTTGTGATGACATCGGGCACGTCATCCACTCGTTGCCTTCCTTGAAGAGCATAGAATCTATTTTGCCTTGGAGCACCCTTTTGTTGGCCTTCCTTTACCCTTAGACCTGTATCAACACCTTGACTTTGTGGATGACCATCTCTACCTTTGTTTAGAGCATGAGGATAATCAATAACATTGTGACCTACTTCACCACAACGAAAGCAAGCATTGGAATTTCTCAAGCATGGGTGACTATGGTTCTTTTCACACCTTGGGCATCTAGGATTTGCCATTCCTCTATTACGACCTTGGAATCTTGGGTTAGACACCCTATCATTGGCAAACCTCTGGTTAGATATACTGGATAACCCTTGGCCTTAGAACATGTGTCCTTGAGGATAGCGGCCACCCTTGGAACCTTGGAAATCACCTTCAAAACAAGCTTCTTTGGACTAAACACTTCTTCTTTTTCAAAGCTTTTCCCCCTCTAGTTGCTCGGCATATGTCATGAGCCGAGAAAAATCCATATCACCTACTAGCATGGCGGTACGACACTCCTTATTAACCAAGTCAGATACCTCTAACATAAATTTGTTCATCCTTGATCTAGGTTCATCGACCAATTGAGGAGCATACTTGGAGAGCTTATTGAACTTGAGGGCATACTCTATCATACTAATGGAACCTTTCTTATGGTTCATAAACTTCATCATTTTAGCCTCCCTTAGCTTGATAGGAAAGAACTGGTTGAGGAATGCGGCTTTGAACTCCTCCCGTGAAATAACATCATCATCTCTCCTCTCTAATTTCCATTGGGTGAACAAAATTTGGGCCACACCTTTGAGTTGGTAGGCAGCTAACTTTGCTTTATCCTAAGAATTGACCCCCATGATAGATAGCATTTTATATACCTCATCGATGAACTCTTGGGCATCCTCTTTCGGCTTGGATCTATGGAACTTCGGTGGGTTCATCCATGTGAAATCCCTCACCCTAGAGGCCGAAGTGGGAGCATGAGGGGCTTGGGCCCCTTGGTTCATTTGGTTGGTCATAGCACGGGACAACATTATGAAAGAATCTCAAAACTCTTCTTGGTCTACCCCTCCTTCTTGAGGAGCTTGAGGAGCAGGAGGGGCCGGTTGCTTCTCAAGAGTATGAGCTCTCCTTAGTCTTCCCTTTGGAATCAACATGATATACAAGGAAA
The DNA here is from genome assembly GCA_000787875.1 of Solanum virginianum. Classification (NCBI taxonomy): domain Eukaryota; kingdom Viridiplantae; phylum Streptophyta; class Magnoliopsida; order Solanales; family Solanaceae; genus Solanum; species Solanum virginianum. The sequence goes on from DF359068.1 coordinate 10,961, forward strand.
CTAGAGTATTCATTAAGGGAAAAGCCTTATAGTCACACCTAAAGCACTAGATAGATCATGAAGAAGTGAAACATTTCCTAAAATGCCTCATAGCCTCTAATTCATAGTTGTGGTGCACTTCACAACCACGAATAAGACTCTAATCGATGCGGTATGTTGGATTTCTAAGGACCACTAATAACCTAGTACTCTGATACTAAGTTTGTCACAACCCAAGCCTAGGACCTAGACATGACATGACAAATGGGAACCCGAAGGGACCCCAAATAGGCTTCTTACCATATCAATCATATAACCTTGGTCGTAGAAGCAAAATAAACAACAACAAGAGATACAATAACAAGGGAAGTAGGACTAAAGGAAATCTTGATGTTCATAAAAACATAAAAAAGTGAAGCTTATAGCATAACCACATCATAATATCTAACAACACCTCCCTCATTATAACAAGTTTTCATCATAAAGAAGTCTCAAATAGAAAGAGCAATGTAGATGGTGTCCCCGGACTTGAGGACTCACCAATGCTCATCTCCGAAGTATCGAACTAGCCATGTGTAGGATGATCAAAAGGAGCTCCAGTCCCTACATGGTAATATCATGTAGGCATAGAGTATGCATTAGTACAATTTAATGTTAAAATGACCCCAAAAAGAGCACGAAAATATGTCTCGAAAGTGCACATAATCGTAATTTTCATATATCTCAAAATTTGTGTGTGATATCAAAAATTCAACTTCATATTCATGATTAGGGGGAAAAATTAAGTGGGAATGAGTATAACCCTAATTTTAGAGCAATAGTATCAAAATCTGATTTTCCAAAAATGATGAATTCCAGAGACGATATGCACCCTTGGCGCAACGCGGCCATGGCATGGACCAGTATTATTTTTTCTCCAGTTTCCTATTTTGGTCCAAAGTATTTGGGTCTTGGGCCTAACCTTCCTATGCGTACCCATACTTAGTCATTTTTCAACCCCATGTCATATAAGACATTCCCCAAAACCCTCATACTTTGACAAATATTTTACCCAAAACTCAAGTGTGCCAATCTCATTCCGGATCAAAGAATTTTATTCAAGCTTCAAGTTCTCAATCAAAATTTCATCAGGGAAATCTCCAAAGTTGAGGTATATGGGTTTCAACAATTGGGTCCTCTCACCCATAGTGCCAAACCTTCCTTTCTATACAAATGACATGGTTTAAAGTTGATTTCTCTATGAGTACTTCTTAGTATGAATTTGACTATGAACTATATTGGGGTTTCATGAAATATGGACTATTTAAGCATATTTTGAGCTATGTATCTATGTTCTGTGATGAGATTTGATGAGGGAATCTAATGTATCTTGCATGAGGGTGTTACCATATCTTGGTGGCTTGATTTACATAAAGTTTTCTCACCTAATTTCACTCTAGAATTGCATGATTTTGAACTAGTCTTATGCACCTACCATATATTTGATAAAATGTCCAATTAAGAGTTCTTGAGTTATTGATGATTTATTGCATCACATATGAGTCAAGTGACTTTATGATGATGAAAGTAATGTATTAATGTGTTGATATCAAGAAAAGTATCTATAATGTTACAAGTTGATGACACCTTGTTGAGGGGGTGTTATACCTTAACCACTATGATGGAGGGTATTGTGTCCATATACTAGTTAAGGGGTATAAACCTTGACTACTATGATGGGGGCTGCTATGCCCATCTACTATATTGAGGGGTATATACCTTGACCACTATGACTGGGGGGGGGGTGCTATGACCATCTACCAAATGAGGGGTAGGTACCTCAATCTCCTTCTAAGGGGGTGGTAAGCCGTGGGTTCCAAGTACTAGTTGCTTAGTCTATAATGATGGTCTATTCCTACATATGTAATATGTTCTGTACAATCATGTTATACTTCAAGCATTGATCATGTATGCCATATTGTTTTTATACTATCCATTGCCTAAGTTTTTGCATTTTGCCTATGTTGCCTATCTCTTGTTGCATTGCATCCGACATACTTAGTACATTCAACTGTACTAATGCATACGCTATGCCTACATGATGTTACCATGTAGGAACAGGAGCTTCTCCCGATCATCCTCCTCGTAGATAGTTGACCATTTTGAAGATAAGCTATTGGTGAGTCCTCAAGTTCGGGGATACTCGTTTTGCACTTTTACTTTTGCTATTTCCTTATGCTGCACTTTGATACTAAAAGGGTGAGCCTGAAAAGAGGTGTTGTCCCCAACCAAATCTATGATAGAGGTGTTATTGGACAAGTTATGTAGTTATGCTTGAGCTTTGACTCTTTTGATGATTTATGTTATGAAAGACTTCCTTTAGACTTTTTATCCTTGTTTATACTCTCTTCTTATTGTTTATTTTGCTTCCACGACCAAGGATGTGTAAATGTTATGCTAAGAGGCTTATTTGGGGTCTCATTGGGTTCTTATTCGCCGTGTCACATCTAGACTGTATGCTCAGGTCGTGACAAATATACTAAGTATGCAGGATGAAATGCAATAAGACATAAGCCAATAAAGTCAAAATGCATAATCATAAACAATAGATATATAATCTCAATATGTCATGCATGATCAATTCTCATAAATAAACATTCTTGCAAATCATTCATCTTGCACAAAATATATAGCATTCATACGTGGGATGGGACCTCAACTGAGATAGACCAAGTAGCTACAACTTGGAATCAAAGGCATGACACCCCTTTGGTCAAGTGGATGGGCATGACACCCCCAGCTAGGTGTGGTCTACTTGACAAGGCCAACCAAACATGACAATATAACTACATGGATCCACTAGTATAGAAATGGTAATAATCATAATCCTATGGTGGCAAAGAGTTTAGAGAGTAAAGACATTATATAAGGACCCCTTGAGTCGAGCCCCCATCTTAAGCCTTAATTGGTGCTAAGTCAAATCCCACAGAATACTTTAATAATCATACTTTAGTCATAACATGAATAGATCGTAAGAACATAACTTGAATAACTCATAAACATGCTTGAGCTATAGTAGTGAGCGTAACTCAAACATGAGAGTAGATCATAATCATAGATGAACCCTTTCTTTAACATGAATGGCTCACAAGAGGTAAAAGTCTTGAAATTGGGCTTAACATACTTGTAAACTCGTAGATGATTTTCATGAATTCAATACTTAATTGAAAGCCCTTAATCATTATATAGTCACTGTACTTGTAAATGATGAAATAGATCATCAATAACTTGAGAATTCTTGACTTGACATTTTATCAAACACATGGTGGGTTCGTGATACATGTTCAAAATCATGCAATGCAAGAGTGAAATAAGATGAGTAAACTTAATAAAAATCAATCCACTAACGTGTAGTAAAACCCTTATGTATGGTACCTTGAAATCCATTACAAATGCTCATGATAATTCATAATTTCATAGCTCAAAACATGCATAGTCTCAATAGACAAAATCAATTCATAGAATAAGCTTGAAAGAGATAGTCATACATAATCAATCAACACTTCATAAAACCCCCAACATAATTTATATTCATAATCCATGATAAGAGATACCCATAGGTAATACAACTTGAAAACATACAATTTTCACAAAAAGGGAAGGTTAGGCTCCATCGGTGAAAGGGACCAAATGGATGAAACCCACATACCTTAAACCATGAATTCTTAGAGGTGAACTTGAAGAAGACTTAGAGCTTGAAATGAATCCTTGAGTCCCAAAGATGAGGTTGAAATCCTTAAATTTGAATGAGAAAATTGATAAAGTCTTAGAGGGGTTTGAGAGAGGGTTTTATGAGTTATAGAGTTTAAAAATGGCCAAGTATGAGTGATTCCACGCTTAAGTGAGCATGGGGCTATGACCCCAATGCCCTTGGGCGAAACAGAAAAACCAAGGAAAATAATACATTGGTCCGCGTCCCTAGCGCAACGCGGACCTATTGCGCTTGGCCAAATACACTGCTCACCGCCCCTGGCACGTCGCGGCCAGGGCGTGGACAACCATTGGAAATCGAAAATTAGCAAAAAATATTTTTCGCTACGGGTCCTCTAAAATTCGAGTTATACCCATGTCCCACTCAGTTTTGCCCTTTGATCGAGAATATGAAGTCGAATTTTCAAGATCACACACGAATTTTGAGATATATGAAAATTACAATTATGGGGCATTCCAAAGCACATTTTGGGGTTTCACCAGGTACCACCAAACTTGAACCTTGTTCAGATCTCTCTACTTCGCACTCCTGCACAGGAATTAGACGAAACTTTAGAGTTACTGAGAGAAACAAAAATAGAAATCTCAATCCTAAAAAAAGTAAGAATAATGATCTATCAGGAAAAGTACGAAAAAAATTTATTCTCATTTGCCCTCTAAATCTCTTAAAAACCTCGATAGACATTAGAACCCCCTTCAATCCGGAAGTGGGAAACTTTGTCTTAGTTTGAATGCGACTCTAAAGGACATACTGGAAATGTCACTAGAGACTGCAACACAGAGCACAATGATAACCCCACCCAACATGGATAGGTCTCTAAACTTTATAGTGTGGAACTGTCGTGATGCTAATGGATCAGAGTTTAGGAGAAACTTTAGATACCTCTTAGACTGGCACAGGCCACCGTTAGTTGCTCTGCCAAAAACAAAAATGCAAAGTCATCAACCTCTCCTAGATGACTTCTCCTTCAACCAAATGATTGAAGTTCCTGCCATAAGAAACTCTAGGCCTAGTAGTCCTCTAAGATGAAAATATTCTGCAACTTGACGAGATCTCTACCTCTAAGAAAGAGATTCATGCTATGGTTAAGGTAAGCCCTAGCTCTAAACCCTGGCTTTTCAGTTCTGTTTACGCAAGTTCTTGTAGGAATACTAGATTTGCCCTTTGGGATAGTCTTCATACTATAAAAGACAACTATAATGGTAAGTGGTTAATTGGCGGCGGCTTTAATGAGCTTCCTAGCAACTTAAATAAGAAAGGCGGTAACCCCATAAATAATGCTAATAGTACAGATTTTTTTGAACACTATTACTGTGACTTTATTGACTTGGGCTTTAAAGGTAGTCAGTATATATGGGTTAATAATTGTTTCACCAATCGATGCACCCTCATCTTTGAGCGACTGGATAGATTTCTAGCCAACAATGAGTGGTCTCTCAACTACCTTGATGCTCGTGTCATACACCTTCCTAGAACCCACTCTGACCACTGCCCCCTTCTCTTGTCCCTCTATAAAAAGTGGCCTACCCACACCCACAAAATTTTTCGACTTGAATCCTCATGGGCCTCTCATCCAGATTTCCCTCGGACCATTCAAGAAACCTGGGAGAACACCAACTCTCTCACTACTGCCATAGATGACTTTAAAATAAAGGCTATTGAGTGGAACAAAAGCACCTTTGGTAACATTTTTCAGCAGAAAAAATCTATCATCCGAAGACTTACGATATCCATCACTCCCCCAATTACCCGTACAACCCCTTCCTGCTAGATTGTGAACAAAACCTTATCTCTGATTTTAACTTTATACTAAAATGAGAGAAGAACTTTTGGAAGCTTAATTCAAGGATAGAATGGCTCCAAGCCAACGATGCCAACACCAAATTCTTTCAAATCAATACAATCAACCGTTGATGACATAACAGTATCCTTACGCTTAAAAAAAGAATGGTGAGTGGTTGGATACCCAAGCTCACATTATCAACCATGTCTCTAACTACTACTTCAAACTCTTCTCCATGAAACATTCCCGGACTTACAACCCTCCTATAGGTCTTGGTCCAACCACCATAGTAAGCCATGACCACTCCTCACTCAAAGCAATCCGATCTAAAGAAGAAATTGAAAGTATAGTCTTCTCATTCAGACCATTTAAAGCACCTGGACCAGATGGCCTGCATCCGTTCTTTTATCAAAATTATTAGAATACTATGGGCCCATCAGTTGTGAACTTTTTTCAAACTGCCTTCCTCCAGCGAACTATACTAGAATGTTCAAATCTAACCCATGTATATGTGATCCCCAAGTGCAAAAACGCCACAAATCTGAAGAACTTTAGGCCTATCAGTCTCTGTAATAATCCTACAAGATTATTACGAAACTTTTAGCCACTAGACTCAAAAACCCTAATGCAGACCCTCACTTGGCCCTGCCAGAGCATTTTCCTACAAAATAGGCAAGCAGTTGATAATGCCATCATCCTTCATGAAGTTATCAATAGCTTTGGCAAGATGACTGGAAAGAAAGCAATCTTTATCGCAAAAATTGATCTGGAAAAGGCATTCAACAGACTGGAGTGGTCCTTTATCCGTCACACACTCCAATACTTTAATTTTCCATCCTCAACCATCAAACTCTTGATGTCCTGTATATGCACAGCTCGTATTACCATCCTCATTAATGGATCCCATATGAAATACTTTAGTTCCTCAAGAGGCCTTAGATAAGGCGACCCCATCTCCCCTTATGTATTCATTCTCTGTATGGAAGTCCTATCCCAACAAATCAAACAGGCAGTCGGAAGTAACATTTGGGAATCTATTTCCATTAGCCCTAATGGACCCAAGTTGTCTCACCCATTCTTCGTGGATGACCTTATCCTAACATCCCAAGCATATTCTCAAAACATTCTCCACCTGGTCAGGTCAAAAGATTAACAACCAAAAATCTAAATTCCTTTTCCTTACCAATTGCTCTACAAATATCAAGAGACAGATCTCCAGAACCATCAATATCAAAGCCAACCCCAATTTTGATAAATATCTAGGTTTCCCAATCACTAGTAAGAACCCTACTAAGAGAGACATTCAATTCCTTATAGATACTCACCAAACTAGGCTGGTCGGCTGGAAGACTAAGTTTCTCTACATGGATAGGAGGTGCAACCTTGCTAAATCAGTCCTTAGTCACATGACCAACAACATCATGCAGGTCCATAAACTCCCCATCAGTATAACTAATCATATTAACAGGATCTAGCACGACTTCCTCTGGGGCACCACGACCACTAAGAAAAGACTTCATACTATAAATTGGAAGATAGTGACTAGTGCAAAAGTGAAGGGTGGTCTTGCGATCCATAAGAGTGTCTCTAGAAATATGACCCTACTTGCTAAATTAGCCTAGAGACTCCAAAAACTAGGATTCTCTTTGGTCCAAGTTCCTAATTCACAAATACACTAGGAATATGAGCCTTCTAAAAATGGATCACCACCTTAAATGGGGTAGCAGAATTTGGACCAACATCAAATTGGGGTGGAGTATCTGCCTTAAACATAGTAAATGGGACATAGGAAATGGTAGTGGAGTAAATTTTTGGTACGATAATTGGCTTCCCATAGGTCAATCTGTTAGAAGCTCTTTCATAGGCCCGCTCAATGAAAGAGAGTCTAAGCTAACCCTGCAAGATTTTAAAGAAGAGGATAACCTCCACCCTAACTATTTTGCTGAGAATATCCCTAGAAAACTCCTTAATCAAATTTGACTATTTATCCCCTCCATGGCGACTAGCCAGGAAGACAAACTGGTCTGGGGATTAACCAGCAAGGGCACCTTTAATACAGGTTCCACCTATTTTTTCCTTCGAGATACTAGCAAAATCTACAATCTCACTCAAAATAACTTCACCTGGATTTGGAAATTAGTGTGTCCCAATAAGATTAAATTTCTCTTATGGCAATGTAAGCATAGTAGACTTAAAAGCGCTAGTTTTCTTCACCACTTGGGTATTATAGATAGCCTATTATGCAACATTTGCTCGAAAAATGAAACCAATAGACACATCTTCCTAGAATGCTCCATTGCCGAGAAAATCTAGTTCGACCTAGGACTATCCTACCTTGTTAAAAACATCAGGGATAGTGGCAACCCGGACTGGTTCGACCATCTTGGGAAAATAAGTATCGACATTAAAAACATCCACGGGACGAAGCTATTTCCCTTTATCATTTGGAACATCTGGTAAAAGAGAAACCACAACCTCTTCCACTCTAAAAGGGATTTCATTTTCCCCTCTCTGGTTACCAATTAGGCTATTGAGTTCTTCACAATTGGACTAGGCAGTCACATCATTACACCCCCACCTTCCCTAAGACCCAGACCAAGGAATTGGCTACCTCCATATTAGGCTACAAACTCAATATAGATGGAGCTTTCTTGGATATAAGTAAGAAGGGAGGCATAGGATACGTAATAAGAGATAAGCTTAGGAATTGGATCTCTGGTTGTAGTAGGAAAATTTTTATTCACTCGGCCCTTCAGGCAAAAATGATGGCACTAGCCTAAGGCATCTATCACTGCAATTTAACCTTAAAGATCTCCATCTCTCAATAGATTCCAAGGAGCTCATTTGACTGTATTAATATGCAAACCGATGCTAACTATAATCTTTTTGTTGAATGCAGGGAGCTCATTCAGAGACTAGGCAGACCTTTATTGTATCCTTGCAGGTTGTAACCATTACTGTTGGAAGAGTTAGCTTGGTTTCATGCATTCTTGCTGTAGAGTATTGCCATGCACCTCTGTGTCAATAGGGCGTGTAACACGAAGAGTGTTACTAATTCAAATGGGAAGCCAACTACCAGATGACCAACCGGTGGATACCTGGATGTCACCACCAGATTTTGCGAAGACTTTAGTAAAGGAAGAAATACACCATGGCTCGTGGCTTTGGAGATGTAATGCAGAAAGTAATGTAAATGCTAGTAATAGTAGTATTAGTAAGGTTCCCAGCTATGTAAACATCGCTAGTAGTAATTCTGCTACCCCTCTTGTAATTCAACGTTAAGCATTGTATAATAATATCTCCTATTTCTACCTAAAAAAAATTAGAAAACAAATTTATACAATTTTTCCAATCTAATTAGATTTTCTAAAAAATAAATAATTCCCGTGTCAAATGATTCTCATTGATAACAAGCAATAATTTTTTGCTACTAATTTAGCAATAATTTTGGTCCAGGCTCAAATCAAAAAGGAAAAAAAAAATAACAAAACGATCCATGTTATTTCTCGACGATCCTCCCACCATCACCTCCTCTCACCGATCAACGGCGTCCTCCCTTTGTGTAAAATCCTTTTCTCCTTTCACGAGTTTATGCAAATATGGATATAGTTTTTCTTTTTCGTATGTACTACGTACCAGATTTATTAAAGTAATTATTTGGGTAACCATCTTAGAATTCGTGAATTTCAAAACCCTAATTGAACTCCCGAGCTAAATACTTTCAGATGTATTTTATTGATCATTTCAGAATTTGGTATCGAAGGTTGTCCAGATCACACGGTCTTTTTTATTTTTTTGAAGTGGATTTATAAAGTATAAGCTTCCAGGTAAAAGATTTTTTTTCCCTAATGATTCTTTGGTAAATTTGTCAAAGTTATTTATTTGTTTTTGTGATGATGGAGATCATTATTTTTGGCATTCTAGTAAGATTATCACTATAAATCGTGGGTGTCAAATATTAGCATTTTTGACTTGAAAGGTGATGATTTGTTTTGATCATAGAAGATTCATTAGTAGAGCTCTGTATCTTTAATCAGTGGATGGTCCTAAGTAGAAAGTTGAGTTAAGCTTGAGTATGATAAGATTGTCTAAATTGTGTACCCTACTTGATGAGTAAGGGAAGGGGAGAGAGAGAGAAAGAAAACAAAAAAGATTGAATTCAATGTTTATTTGATGATTCATGTGCTAGTCTGAAGAAAGGGTGTAAAATAATTAGCAATAGAGCGTTGATTGACGTAAATGCTTACTTCAACTAATGTAGCTCGTCTATTAAACGGTGTAACTAATGTAGCTCCTCTATTAAAAGGTGTCGATGACTGTCATGCAACATCTTCTTACTGTTTCACATTTAGATGTCACCTCCCTCTGTCTTTTCCTCTGTTAGTGGTTGTTTTAGCTCTTTGTTGGCTTGCATACTTTGAATAAGTGAATGATAGTTAATGTATGGAAGTTGCAGGATTGCATGACAGTTTTCATCACAGCAGAAGCATTTTTAAATCCTTTATATATTCGGGCTTGTAGTTGATGGCTTCAGCAATTATGAGTCTGTATCTTCTTACTTGTATCTTTCTTAAATTCCTTACTCATATTGAACCTGTTTAGACCGTAGAGTAGTTTGTCACCCTATGTCTTAAATACCACTTTTTAAAAGGTTGTTATGACTTTTCAGTATCATTGATCTCAATTTAAAAGGTTATTATGCATTTAGGATGACTTTTCAGTATCATTGATCTCTTTGGCTTCTTGATCGCTTCTGTTTTGATGTAGATTCTTGTTCAAACTTCTTTATATGCATTTAACTCCTTCAGGATAACAATTTGTTCTTTTTTGATAAAGAATGTTAACAAATTTTTCTACTGCTTTGCATGGCATGTTCCCTTTTAGACTGTAATTGGGTTGTTTACTTTCTTTTTGTCGTTAGTCTTCGTGGACTCTTCTGAGCAGCTCTATGTAGCCATAATTGTATCCTTGCAGGTTGTAACCATTACTGTTGGAAGAGTTAGCTTGGTTTCATGCATTCTTGCTGTAGAGTATTGCCATGCACCTCTGTGTCAATAGGGCGTGTAACACGAAGAGTGTGTTTAATTTGATGCAATGTCAGCATCTACCAGATTTGATCCATCTTCTAGTAGCCCAGATAGGCCACTGTATGCCTCCGGGCAGCGTGGGTCATATGCATCTGCTTCATTGGATAGGTCAGCTAGTTTCCGCGAGAACATGGAGAATCCAAACTTATCTTCTCTTCCTAACACGACAAAAAGTACTTCAACAATTACACAAACAGATGTCACTAACTTTTTTCAGTGCTTACGTTTTGATCCAAAAGCAATGGTGTCAGAGCACAAACTTAATAGGCACAGTGATTTCAAGCGTCTCACTGGTTTAGCTTTAGGCATGCCAGTAGAGGATTCTCCTGTGGTATCTTCTAAAGGCAAACCGTCCTCTTCTCCCTTTCCAGAGGAAGCCAGACGGCTGAAGGCTGGTCTTCGGGAGAGCTGCACTAAAGCAAGGTAGTTATCAGGATACTTGGCTCCGTTGTTTTATTTTTACCTGGTCAACTTGGATAAAGATTTGTACTGATTTATTTCCACGAAATATCAGGGAACGTGTAAAGATATTCACTGAATCTTTATCTGTGATCAACAAATGTTTTCCAAACATTCCATCAAGGAAGCGATCTCGGTCAGACGTCTTATCGAATGAACGACCCAATGTGTTATATTCAAGTGACCGTTCAGTTTCTGGAGCAGGCATTGGTAAAATAGGAAACCAGAGTGGTTATCAGTTTGAGCTGCAGAAGTCTGAAAAAAGGACCAAAAATGCAGTTCCAAATAAGCGCACCCGAACTTCTATGGTGGATCTGAGGGTTTGTATTTTTCATTTGCAGTTTTATTGCATTTCTTAAAAACTTTATTCAGTTTTTTGAAATTGGGAATTTTCCTTTAAATGTATACTTCCTAGTTAAGATTCTCTTCCTTAATGCATCTCCAATCACTGCATCTGTACTGATGACTAGCTTAGAGAGTAACACTATCCTTACCTGATTTGCTTGTTATTATTGCTTAAGATTGTTGAAGACTCGTCGAGGCTATCTATAAAAAGCTAATGGAGTTGGATGCTGTTGAGTGCTAGGATAGACTGTACTCTCATTAACTTGCTTGTGTAGTTGTGTAATGTCGAGTTTTTTGTGCAAGTGTTTTGAGATACTCTTCTGGTCTATACTTATAGTACTTTGTACGTTTGAGGAAGCACAAAAGTAAGAAGCTTTCGAAGGGATAGAAAATGACTGTGTTTGAGGGATTGCCTTATTTACGTTGTGGTGGCAGCCATGAGGCCCTGTTAGTATAAACGGTTAGGTGCCTTTTGCAGAGAATCATAATTTTGTGTAGACCGTCCATATTTGGTGTAGTGCTTGTATTCGGGAGTTCTTCCACATCAATAAAATTGTATTTCTTAATAAAATAATTTTAAAAAAAGTTAAAAAATATTTGGTTCTGAAGTTCCTTGGCTTTATTTTATTTTATAGGTAGACTCCTTTTAAGGTATCTTTTTTTTCTTGTTATGGATGGGTGAATTTCTTTCCTTGTTCTTGATGTCATCTTTGGCTAGACAACATACTCCTTTACCTCAATTTATTCATTTTCATTCATCAACAATGCATGGAATCAGT
>DF359068.1:40326-66447 GCA_000787875.1 Solanum virginianum
GTGAACCAGATAGTCAACTCAGTATATTGTAATATGTTTAGATTTTACTACAGTTCCAAAATTATTTTTTAGATTTATTAATGTTGGTGAAAATTACTAAATTATAATTGACAATTGAAAAGTAAAGTGAAGAAAATAAAATCCTTCAGGTTGAGACGCGGATATCTTACTCTCTTTAAGGAGATTTAAGCCTATTGCAGCAAACGTTTTCACTGGTCTACTAGTATTCTTTTCGACTTGTCCTCTCTAGGATACAACAACCTAATCACAAAGTGTAACTCAACAAACTCTAAAGAAGAGTTGAGTCTCAAACTCCACAAAAAGAACACTGCCTTCAACTAATAAGAACTCTTTTTTTGACAAACTTTATGCACTCTAGGATTTTTCTATCTCAAAACAAATGAAGGCCATCACTATTTATAGGCGTGAAATTCTTCCATGCAATGAAAAAGGAGATAATGGACAAGTAAATAGAGTAGATAAATGACCTACAGGTTACATAGGTTACAAGATGTAATGGAGGGATAAAGAGGAAAATAATGTGAGGCAACAAATGTCATCAATGGATGAATGAAATGGTCGCAAAAACTCAACGGGCAAAACCTACAATTCATGAAGGAATTGTAGTAAGTGCCAAAGGAGTAATGCTTCACAATGACACCTCAATGTAATACTCCATAATGACTCATTTGCAGAATACATCTATATTTCTAGACAGATGCAAACTAAATAATATAAAAATATCGCACTAACAACCCCCACTCGTTATAAGAGTCTATCAGTTGAAGGAAGACTATTATACATAATGAAGGTGTGTTCTGCATCGAATCTTCACTTACTGAAATAATAACTTTTACTCCAGAGTCATTTTAATCTGAGACTTGAACTATGAATGCTTAAGGGATATCAAATATTATTGCTCACATATAATAATTAAGGTGTTGACATAAACTTTACTAGCCAGCACGTTATGGTCTTGTGCTATCTCGATTTCATGAGTGTCTTTGAGAATGATTCCAATTTTCATTTGGAAACAACCTAATTCTACACTCATATAGGTTAAATCTGTCGAGAGTGCTCCTGTAATAATAACATCCCACCCTTATGGGCTATAAATTTTTATTAATAGTTTTTAAACTAATCCTCGACAATTCACTATAGGAAATAATGCACTTACATCATAGGGAGGGAATAAAAAATAGTGCATTTTCATAACAAGTCATTATATGATTCGTTTTTCCTATTGAAACCTGGGTATAGGATCTCTACTTCCAAGTTGGGTTTACTCATATATGACTCAGAAATTTATAGGCTTCAATTGCATTCCCTTAGATGTGCTCAGAACCTTTTCTCTTGTTAAGTCCTTACTAAGAGAATCTGCAAGATTATCACAAGATTTGATATAATCACATTAATGATATTACTTGCCAAATATGATCGTACATTACTATGTTTCCTCCTTATAGGTTTGGATTTACCGTTGTAATAATAGTGTTGAATTCTACCAATTGCAGTGGTGCTATCACAATAAATGAAAATAGAAGGAATTTATTTTTCAAAATAAGAAATTTGAAATAATAAATCTCTCAACTAATTTGCTTCCTCACTAGCTAAAGTTAAAGCAATTAGTTTAGCCTCCACGGTAGAGTTAACAATTATAGTTTGCTTTTTTGATTTCGAACAAATAGCACCACCACCCAACGTAAAAATGTAACCAACAATACAACATGAATCACCTGTTAAAATGTTCTAATATGCATAAAAAAAAGCCTTCAAGTACAATAAGATATTTTTTTTAATAGAGCAAACCATAACTTCTTGTCCTAATTAAATATCTCATAACTCTTGTTATAGCAAGCCAATGTTCATTACCTGGCTCGCTAGAAAACCTGCTAAGTACTCCTACTACATATGCAATATTAGGCTTGGTGCAATCAATCACATATCTTAAACTTCTAGTTAAGTTAGCATATTCTTTTTGATTTATCACATTATTTTCACTTTGTACAGGAAACAAGTGAAAATTTGAATCAAAGGAGTTAAACCATGCTTGCAATCAAGAAAGTTATATATTTTTAAAATTTTCTCAAAAATAATATGACTGGTCAAGAAAAACTCCATCACATGTTCTAGTAATTTTTATTCCAAGAATAATATTTTTTGCTTCATCAATAACATTCACGTTACAGCCAAAAATCAATAAATCATTAACAGATCGACAAATAATAACATATGAATTATTCCAACACTCATGATATATGATGCACTTATCACACTCATTTGTTTTGAAACCATTTTCAATTCAAACTTTTCATGCCATTGGTTAGGTGCCTGTTTCAAGCCATAAAGAGATTTATTCACTTTACACACTTTGCTCTCTTGGTCTGCTTCAACAAAATAATCAGGTTGTTCCATATAAATTTCTTCATTTAGGTCTCCATTTTAAAAAAATAGTTTTTACATCCATTTGATGAATTTGCAAATCAAAAATTGCAGCAACATCAATTGAAAGTCTAATGAATATAATTCTAGTTACTGGAGAAAAAGTGACAAAAAATTCTAGGCCTTTTAATTGCTTAAAATCTTTAGTAACTAGTCTAACCTTATATTTATCAATTGATCTGTCTGATTTCAACTATTTTTATAAGACCCATTTGCAACCAATTGTTGTACCGGGTGATAAATCAACTAATTTTGAAGTTTTTTTAAAAAGAAATTAATGAGTCTATTTCATCATTTACAACCTCTTCCAGAAAATTACATCATGTGAAGATAATGCTTCTTTTAAATTGAGAGGGTCATCTCCAACATTAAAAACATAAAAATCAGGTAATCTTTTTCTAGTCTAGCTCTATTACTTCTTCTTAACTCAAAATCATTAATTACTTTATTTTTCAAAGTAGAAGTAGAAGAACAAGGTAGTGACAAAATATTTTATTAAATCCTTTGACCCCCACTATTTTTAGAATCGAAAGAAAATTTATTTTCATGAAAAATAATATCATTTGATTCAATAATAATATTATTTTCAAGATTAAAAAATCTATTGGTCGTCCTATTTGAAACATAACAACAAAAGTACAAGTAGTAGCTTTCTTACCTAACTTTGTAATCTTAGTATCCATTAGCCTCACAAAGGCGAGACAACCCTAAACTTTTAGATATCCCAAGTTTGGCTTGTGGCCTTTCCACAATTCAAAAGGAGTTAGTTTGGACTTTTTATGAGGCACACTATTTAACACGTCACAAACAGTCAAAATATCTTCACCCTAAAAATTTAAAGGTGCACTTGACTCAATAAGCATGACATTAGTTAATTCAACCAAAGTTTTTTTTCCACTACAACATTAGATGCAGGAGAATAAGGAGAAGTAGTTTCATAAATTATTTCCAATGATCTAACAAAAGAATTAAACTCATTTGACTCATATTCACGACCTCTATCACTTCTAGTTCTTTTTATTTTTCTTCCAAACTGATTTTTCAACCTCATGGAGATAAATATTTAAATATTCAAAAGCATTACTTTTATTTTTCATTAAGTAAACATATGTAAATATAGAAAAATCATTGATGAAAGTGATAAAATATTTCTTTTCTCCACGGGTTAAAATTTCTCCGAGTTCACAAATATTAATACGAAGTAATTCTAATAAATAAATTTTTCTTTCAACTTGAAAATGAGCCCTTTTAGTGATGTTGAATTTACTACAAGCCTCACACTTTTCAAAATTCTTTTTAATAACCAAGCATGATGGTTTTGTGCTCCTCAAAAGGAGTATATTTTTAAAATCAGTCTTTGTCATAACATACATGACAATTTGAACCAGAATTAGTCATCATCCATTAACATTCTCAACCATATTTATGTTTGTAATCACCACCACAGAAGGCTCTTTGATAATATTTGCCTGATATGTAGGATCATGTTTTCAAAATTTGCAAAATGAACCAATATGTCTGCTCATTACCACAAACAAAGCACAATCCCTTATCTTGAACTTGTTGATTTTGTGCTTGATTATTTTCACCGTTATTTTTCTTGAAAGATCTACCATTCTTTTTCTTAAAATTTTTCTTTCTAGGCTTTATAGTAGTATTTTGTTAGATTCAGGAGTAGCATTATTTGAAGTAACTAAATTTACCTTTGTTGTGGTATTGCTCTTTTTTAATTGCTAAAGTGCATCTTGGTCCCTTACCTCCTCTTCCATGCAGATTTTCATTATCAACATCTCAAGAGATTTCCTTTTGTTTGTGGCACATAGTTCTTTGAAATTCTTTCCAAGAAGATAGAAGTTTATCAACTATGCACAAATAATAAGGTTATCCACAATTTTGACCTCCTCGGATCTAAGCTTTCCAAAAATCATTATGAAGTTTTGAGCTTGGCCTACAACTGATTTGTTATCTACCATTTGGAAACAAAATAAATTAGCTAGACAACATATTTTTTCACTCCAACTTCTTCGATATCATACTTACTTTGATCTACCCCTGATTTTTTGTCCACCATTTAAAAACAAAAAAATTGTCTAGAAGCATATTTCTTCCCTCCAGCTTCTTCGGTATCATATTTACTCTGCTATGCTTTTCAAATTTTCTTTGCACTAGAGTAAGTTCTATCATAATAATCATAAAAATTATCAGATAAACAATTAAGAATATAATTGATGAGTGGTGAATTAACACTCATTTATAGCTCTTTTTCTTATGATTTTGTATTGTTAATTTAAGGAATTGAGGCTAATTATGCTTTAAATGGTGTACATTTTAGGTACTTATGCTTTATATGGAGTTTTGCTGAAAAAAATGAAGTTTGGAGCTGATTTGTTGAAAAAAAAGATATTAGAAAGAAGAAATAGTACCAGACATATCTTTGTGCTCCACGAACGCGGTCCTCAGACCTGCGAATGTGGAGCACTGGGTGATTATATAGGGCAAATGTGTCCATCAGGTGCACGCATGTGTAAGTGAAA
Organism: Solanum virginianum; assembly: GCA_000787875.1. NCBI lineage: Eukaryota > Viridiplantae > Streptophyta > Magnoliopsida > Solanales > Solanaceae > Solanum > Solanum virginianum. The sequence goes on from DF359068.1 coordinate 45,303, forward strand.
CGAGTTAACCTCCACGAACACAAACACGGTCAACCCTCTATGAACACGAAGTGTTAGTGTCATTAGCGCCTGGACAGTTTTGAAATTTTTAGAATTACGTGATTTTAATCCCAAATTCATAAAACATGCACTCTCAACCCTGGAGAAGACATCATTGGACAAATTGATGGTTGTTTATCACAATTTTGAAGGAAGAACACACCTTAGGATATAATTTTAGCTTTGGGTGAGGATTGAAGGGCAAATTTTCTACAATTTCTTTTAGGGATTGAAGAGTGTAAGCTTGCATTGTAAAATCTTTCATTCACTCTTACTTTTCATGCTTTGTAGTTTATAAATTTTATATGTAATGAAATTTGAATTAGGATTTGTATGTGGGTATTTATTTAAACTCTTTCTTTTACACTTAGTTGAATACATTCTTACAAATCAAGTGGGCTTCTCCCTTAATTGCTTCAATTGTGCCTAATTGATTTATGGGTTTATCCTTACCTTTATTTATAATTGATTATTTTAGGTCGCAAACTTGAATCTATCTTAGATCTACTGTTATTGTGAGAATCCTTGAGTAATCGAAGTGGAGAGTTTGTGTGATAGTCAAGGGTTTATGAATTGATTGAATGCCTAGCTTTCGGTTCAATCGACTAAGGTTGTAGAAAGGTTTGTGTAATGACCTGACCTAGGGCCTAGTCATCACATGACGAATGAGATACCTGAAGGCACCTCACCCAAGTCATCTTTGATATCCTAAGCATTCATATGAATAAGTTAAATATTTGCAAAATAAAAATGGGAACGGGTCTATGAGATCAACTATGACAATGAAGCAACATTTAATAGAACCATCAACATTTGTCTCTAAAGCATACCGACTAAAACATAGATGGACGAAACTAGTAAAAGTCAGTTTCCATCAAATAGAAAAGACTCCATACAAAAATAATATAGAATGTAAAAGCCTCAAAAGGCCAACATATATATGGTATCTGTAATACATAAAAATAAGAAAATGATAGTGACTTGAACTAAGGGCTCACCACAACAAAAATACTAGTCTTCAACGCCATAAAAACTAGCCACGAGTTGGTGGAAGAGTACCTACCCCTACATGGTTAAATTATGTAGGCAAAATATGTGTTAGTACTTTTGGAATATACTAAGTATGTGAGATACAATGCAAGTATAAAATTGCAATACCATCATTCATAAAAGATAATATATATAAGGTAGTAAAAATACTTAACATGAGTTTAAGCATGAACAAGGAATATTGCCCAATATGAATGAGAATCAATGCGTGAAAGATCACATGTGATGGAATCATATCATAAACTTGTGGGAGTGGATCTTAACTGACATATAAGACTATATGAGCTACTACATGGAATCTAACATAACTCTCTATGTTGTCACAGGGAGATCACTTGTTGGGTAGAACTCCGTCACTTCACATATCTTTATGTAACACTAATAGCCTACATGGATCCACTAACCTAGTCTGCAAGGGTTCCTATGGTGGCACATAGTTAGCAGATAATGAGATTCATCTCTAATGGGTCATACCTCAACTAAGAGGATGGGCCTCAATCTCAAGGCCCTCTTGATGCTAAGTCATCCCACATAATCTTTAAAATATATAATTAGTCAATTTGTTTTACTTAGAATTATAAGTATCAAATCATAAGAGTAGTTCATACTTAGGAACCACCAAGCGAGAATTGTCCTTTCATCTTGGGGATCTTTTTAAACATCTTTTACGAAAATTACTAACATGCTTATATCTTTGACAAATCATAACTTTAAAACTCAAATTTAATACCCTAATCACCATCATAAATCATACAAAGCTTTACTTGAAACTTAGTGGGCTAGCTCTTAAGTTAAAACATCATAAATAATGAAAATATGCTTATTCAAAACATATAAAAATAACCCACACTTCATCATCAACAATACTCATCAATGGAGGTCATCATCAATAACTCAAAATACATGCAAATACTTAGTAAAACATCATAGAATATCATTGAAACCATTTAATAACATAAAGTATCATAAAATTATTATTTACATGTATATTAACTTGAAGAAACTTAAAGAAAAGGTAAACGACATTATGAAGGATTTTGTGGGTAAAAGGAGACTCACAAGTCAAACTCACATACCTTGGTAAACTTTGGGAAGAAGGAATTTTCCATTGAAGAAATGACCCCTTGAAACCCTAGCCTCCTTAGCTTGTTCTTCTTTTATGGAGAGTATTTTCTTGTCTTAGGTTTTTGAGAATGAGAGAATGGAAGAGTGAATAACGGTCCTAGGTCTTTAAGGTTTGATTTATGGCCCTTAGGATCCAAAAAATGACATACATAGGATTAGAATTTGCGAAAATAACAAAATCGTCCTTCATTAAAACTACTGGAATAAATCTATGAAATTCCAATTACGGGCCATGGTTTGAACCACAAACCGTAGTCCTGTCCATCCTATTGTCCTTTTCCTATCTTCAGAAATAGTTTTGTCAATCCAAACCATAAAACCATATTCTATAGGTCATATATTGACTTACGAGTCGTGGTTGGACTCATAGAGTCCTTTCACACTTAGCCAATTTTCTTACTTTTTCGGGCTACATCTACGAAGTGTTTATATAGGTTGAATAACAGACTATGAGCCATCCTGTTAATTGTAGGTCATTTTCTAGAAACTTCAAGTTTTCTTCAAGTCTGATTGAAATGCCCCATAAATGTACTTTGAAATGCCCATAATCATAATTTCCTTATATCTCAAAATTCATGCGTAATATTGAAAATTTAACTTCTTATTCTCGATCAGAGGGAAATATTGAGTGAAAAATAGGTATAACCCAAATTTTAAAGGACCCGTAGCAAAAAATAATTTTCACTAATTGACGATTTTCAGAGAGTATCCGCGCCCTGGTGTCGTGACACACCAGGGGCGTGAAGCAGTATATTTGCTTTTTCACATTTGGTCCATGTCGCGGACCAGACGTGGACTAGCAAAATTATTTCCTTAGTTTTTCTTATGGGCATAAGGGCATTGGAGTCATAGGCCCTTGCCCACTAAAATATGAAATCACCCATACTTAGCCATTTTTCAACTCTATATCTCAAAACCCTCTCAAGAACCTCTCCAAGACTTAACCAAATATCTCATTCCGATTCAAGGATTGAAAGCTTAACTTTGGAACTCAAGGATTCACTTCAAGCTCTAAGTTTTCTTCAAGCTTGTCTCAAGAAAACCCAAGTTTGAGGTATGTGGGTTTCATCCATTGGGTCTTTTTACCCATAGAGCCCAATCTTCATTTTTATAAAAATTGCATGTTTTCAAGTTGTATTATCTTTAGGTATCTCTTATTATGGATTGTGAATATAAATTATGTTGGGGTTTTATGAAATGTTGATTGATTATGCATGACTATCTATTTCAAGATTATACCATGAAATGAATTTTTGTCTATTGAGACTATGCATGTTTTGAGTTATGAAACTATGATTTGTTATGACTTTTGATGATGGATTTCAAGGTACCCTACATGAGGGTTTTACTACTTATTGATGGGTTGATTTGCATTGAGTTTACTCATATTATTTCACTCTTAAATTGCATGATTTTGAAGAAGTATTATGAACCCACCATGTGTTTGATAAAATGAAATGACAAGAATCCTCAAGTTAGTAATGGTCTATTACATGATTACAAGTCAAGTGACTCTATGATGATTAAGGGCTTTCAAGTATGTATTAAATTTATGAAAAACACCTATGATTTTATAAGTATCAAGTTAAGCCTTCTTTCAAGATTTTTACCTCTTGTGAGCCATTCGTGTTAAAGGAAGGGACCATGTAGGATTGTTATATACCTTCATATTTAAATTAGGCTAACTACTAGAGGTCAAACATGTTTATGAGCTACTCAATTCATGTTATCATGTCTCTACAAGTTATTCATGTTATGACCAAAGTATCATTATTTCAAGTATTTTGTGGGATTAGATTTAGCACCGATTGAGGCTTAAGATGGGGGCTCAACTTAAGGGGTCCTTATGTAAAGTCTTAGTCTCTAAACTATGTGCCACCATAGGGTTGTACATGATCTCTCTTATGGCTTTCTAGCGGATCCATCTAGTTATACCACATCTTGTTGAGGGGGTGGCATGCCTTGATCACCTTGATAAGGGGGTGATATGCCTCGAATTATCCATTGTATGGCTATCATGGAAAGTAAACCACACCTTGTTGAGGAGGGTGACATGCCTCGATCATCTTTTTGAGGGGGTGACATGCCTCAATCACCTTACTAAGGGGGTGACATGCTTTGGATTCTAAGTAGTAGAGCGCTTGGTCTATGTCGGTTAAGGTCTATTCCCACATATTATGCAAGTTGAATTATTTACAAGCATGTTTTATTATGAGCATTGATCATGCATGCCATGTTGATATTATATATCTATTGCTTATGATTATGCATTTTGACTATATTGGCTTATGTCTTGTTACATTGCGTCCCGCATACGTAGTACATTCAAATATACTAACGCATACTCTATGTCTATATGATATTACCATGTAGGGATTGGAGCACTTTTTGATCATCCTTCACGTGGCTAGTTGATACTTCAGAGATAAGCTTTGGTGAGTCCTCAAGTCTAAGGACATTATCTTCATTACTCTTGCTATTTTGAGACTTCATTATGTTGAACAATTGTTATTATGAGGTTGAGCCCAGAAAGTGTCTTGGCCCCTCCTCCGTTCCATGTTAGAGGTGTTGTTCGATATTATGATATACTTATGCTATGAGCTTGACTCTTTACGCTTTTATGAATATCAAGATTTCCCTTAGTCCTGTTTCTCCTTTTTTTATATCTCTTGTTATTGTTTACTTTGCTTCCGCGACCAAAGATGTGTGATTGATATGCTAAGAGGCTTGTTTGGGTCCCTTTGGGTTCCTATTTGCAGTGTCATGTCTAGGCACTAGGCTTGAGTCATGACAAACTTGGTATCAGAGCACTAGATTGTTAATGGTCCTAGAAATGCAATGCACCGCGTCAGTTAGAGTCTTATTCATGGTTGTGAAGTGCGCCACAACTATGAATGAGAGGTATGAGGAATTTTAGGAAATGTTCCACTTCATCATGGTCTATATCATGCTTTAGATATAAGAGTAAGGCTTTTCCCCTAACGAATACTCTTTGGTCTTCTAGATCATGCCAATTCTAAGAGGGAGACTAAGGAGAGCCTATACACCCGAGGAGCAACCAACTCCTCCCACTCCTCAAGGAGAAGGGGTAGCCCAAGATGAGTTCTGAGATGCTATTATAATATTGGCTCATGCTATGACCAACCAAATCAACCAAGGGGCCCAAGCTTCTCATGCTTCCACTCCGACATCTAGGGTGAGGGTTTTCACAAGAATGAACCCACCGGAGTTCAATGGATCCAAGAAGGATGAGGATCCCCAAGAGTTTATAGATGAGGTGGACAAGGTGCTAACCATCATGAGGGTTAATTAGGAGGAAAAGGCAGAGTTGGCGGTATACCAACTCAAAGGGATGGCTTAAATTTGGTTTACACAATAAAAGTTGAAGAAGGGGAATAATAATGCTATCTCTTGGGAAGAGTTCAAAGTTGTATTGCTCAATCGGTTCTTTCCTATCGAGCTTAGAGAGGCTAAGATAATGGAGTTTATGAACCTTAAGCAAGGTTCCATGAGTGTGAGGGAGTATGCCCTCAAGTTCAATAAGCTCTCCAAGTATGCTCCACAATTGGTTGTCGAACCTAGATCAGGGATAAACAAATTTGTGTCAGGAGTGTCCGACTTCGTTAATGAGGAGTATTGTACCACCATGCTAGTAGGTGATATGGATTTGTCCCATCTTATGAGATATGCCAAGCAACTAGAGGGGGAAACACTTAGAAAAATAAGAAGTGGTGAGTCCAAGAGGGCTCGTTTTGATGGTAGATTCCAAGGATCCAAGGGCGGCTGGTTTTCTCAAGGCCATAAGTTTCAATACCAATGGTCTTCCAATGCTCCTAATAAGAGATTTGCTAATGATAATCTGAGATTCCAAGGTTGTGGTGGAGGAGTGTCTAATTCTAAGTGCCAAAGATGTGGTAGAAACCATAGTGGACCATGTTTGAGAAACTCTAATGCTTGCTATGGTTGTAGTGAAGTGGGTCATAAGGTTATTGATTGTCCTCATGCTCAAAACAAAGCTAGATATGGTCGTTCACAAGGCCAAGGTGCTAATGCGGGTTCAAGGGAAAAGGGAGGCTAACAAGGGGATGCTCCAAGGCAAAATAGATTCTATGGACTTCAAGAAATGTAAGGGGTGTATGAGGTGCCCTATGTTGTCACTAGTATGTTAAAGGTTTTTGATTTTGATATATATTCATTGATTGATCTTGGTGCCACTCTTTGTTTCATTACTCCTTTTGTTGCCAAAAGCTTCATGTTGGTCTCGAATTGTTGTGTGAATCTTATGAGGTGTCTACCCCCGTTGGTGAGTCCATTGTTGCTAAAAAAGTCTATAAAAATTATCCCATGTTTATTTTGCATAAAATCTTGCCTTGTTATTTTGTTGAATTAGATATGGTGGATTTTGATATCATTCTTGGGATGGATTGGTTTTGAATCATGGTGCTCAAAAATCTTGCCTTGTTATTTTGTTGAATTAGATATGGTGGATTTTGATATCATTCTTGGGATGGATTGGTTGTGCATGCATATTATGCTTGTATTGATTGTAGAACCCATAGGGTTAAATTCTATTTCCCTAATGAGCCCGTCCTTGAGTGGAAAAGTCGTGATGTGGTGGTCAAGGGTAGATTCATTTCTTGTCTTAAAGCCCAAAAGTCGATTTCTAAAGGTGGCCTTTATTATCTTGTGAGGGTTAGGGATGTTGAGTCCAAATTCCTTCCTATTGAGTCAGTTCTGGTGTTAATGAGTTTCTTATGTTTTTCCCGATGAGCTTCCTAGTGTTTCTCCCGAAAGGGAAATAGACTTTGGTATAGACCTTCTTCACGATACTCAACCCATTTCTATTCCCCCTTACCGTACGGCCCCAGCAGAATTGAAGGAGTTAAAGGATCAATTGAGGGATTTGTTGGAGAAGTGTTTTATAAGGCTTAGTAAGTCAACTTGGGGTGCACCAGTGTTATTTGTGAAGAAAAATGATGGTTATGTTAGAATGTGCATTGATTACCGACAACTTAATAGAGTCACCATAAAGAACAAGTACCCTCTATCAAGGATTGATGACCTTTTTGATCAACTTAAAGGGGCTAGTCACTTTTCTAAGATTGATCTTTAGTCCGGATATCACCAAGTAAAAGTGGGGGGTGTGATATTCTCGAGATGGCTTTTTGGTCTAGGTATGGGCACTTTGAGTTTGTGGTTATGTCCTTTGGGTCGACTAATGGATCTCATCAATAAGGTCTAAAAAACCCTACAAGCTATGTTCGTGGTGGTCTTTATTAATGATATCTTTATTTATTCCCATAGTATGGAGGAGCATGTGAATCACTTAAGGGTGGTGTTGCAAATCTTGAGGGAGGAGAAGTTGTATGAAAAATATGAAAAATGTGAGTTTTGGTTGAAAGAGGTTGCATTTTTGGGGGCATGTGTTGTCAGGTGATGGCGTTAAGGTGGATCCTCAGAAGACAGAGGTATTAGAAATTGGCCTAGACCCTTGACTCTGTCGGATATTAGGAGTTTCTTGGGTTTGGCGGGTTACTACTTGAGGTTTGTGAATGGTTTTTCTCCTATTGCTTCCCCTATGACAAAGTTGGCCCAAAAGAAGGCAAATTCATGTGGATCGATGAATGTGAGAAGAGTCATTCAAAGTTTGAAAGATAAACTTGTCTCTGCTCCTATCTTAGCTCTATCAGAAGAGTTGGAAGGGTTCGTGGTATATTCCACCCATGATCTTGAATTGGCGGACGTGGGATTTACTTTTGAAAATTTGGCGTCATTACTTGTATGGGGTTTATTTGATGTGTTTACCAGACGGAAGAGTCTCCAATATGTGTTCACCCAAAAAGATCTTAACTTGAGACAAAGAAGGTGGTTAGAACTCCTTAAAGATTATGATATGAGTGTGTATTATCACCTCAACAAAGCTAATGTTGTGGTAGATGCTCTAAGTAGAGTGTCCATGGGTAGTCTAGCTCATGTTGATGATGGTGGTAAGGAGGTGGCTAGAGAAGCACCAGTTGGATAGAGTGGGGGTTAGGTTGTATGAGGTTGAAAAAGGTAGTGTAGTGATTGTTGATGGTTCTAAATCTTATTTGACTGAAGAGGTAAAGTCAAAACTAGATCTTGACCCCGTATTGTTAGAGTTGAAGGCCTTAGTGGAAGATGGTAAGGTAGAGGTTTTCTCCCAAGGGGGAGATGGTACCCTTAGGTACCAATGTAGGTTTTGTGTGCCTAATGTTGATGACTTAAGGGAGTTGATCATGTAGGAGGCCCATAATTCATCCTCTTCTATTCACCACGGTTCCACAAATAGAGACTTGAGGGAGGTTTATTGGTAGGGTAGTATGAAGAGACATATTGCCAAGTTCATATCGGATGTGACAATTGCCAACAAGTGAAGGCCGAACATCAAAGGCCGGGTGGCCTAGCTCAAGATATAGAGATTCCTACATGAAAGTGGGATGAGATCAACATGGATTTTGTGGTTGGGTTGCCTAAGACTAGAAAACACTTTAACTCTATTTGGGTTGTTATGGATAGAATGACAAAGTCGGCTCACTTTTTACTGGTCAAAACTAATTATGGTGCCGAAGATTTTGCAAGTTATACATCCATGAGTTGGTTAGATTGTATGGGGTGACCTTGTCTATCATTTTGAATCATGGTGCTCAATTCACTTCTCACTTTTGGAGGTCCTTCCAAAGAGGCCTTGGTACCAAGGGGAAGCGTAACACGACTTTTCATCCTCAAATGGATGGTCAAGCCGAGAGGACTATCCAAACTCTTAAGGATATGCTTAGAGCTTGTGTTTTTGAGTTTAAGGGTAGTTGAGATGAACATCTTCCACTTATTGAGTTTGCTTATAACAATATCTACAACTCAAGAATTGGTATGGTTCCTTTTGAAGCTTTATATGGTAGGCATTGTATATCCCCGCTTGGGTGGTCTGGAGTGGAAGAAATGGCTTTGCTAGGTCCAGATTTTGTTATGGAGGCTATGAAGAAGGTGAGGTTAACAATAAAGAGATTGAAAATAACCCAAAGTAGACGTAAGTCCTACTCTGATGTGAGGAGAAGAGATCTTGAGTTTAAGGTTAGTGATTGGGTTTATTTGAAAGTCTCACCTATGAAGGGTATGTTTTGATGTGGTAAAAAAGGGAAAATTGAGCCCAAGGTTTGTGGGTGCTTATAGAGTTCTGAAGAGGGTTGGTAAGGTTTCATATGAGTTGGAGTTGCCTATGGAGATGAATATAGTTCTTCGGTCTTCCATGTATCCATGTTGAGAAAGTGTGTGGGTGACCCAAGTGCTATAGTGCCCTTAGAGGTTGTGGGTATTGTAGATGATAATTTGACCTATGAGGAGGTCTCGGTGGAGATTTTGGATAGACAAGTGAAGGGGTTGAGAAATAAAGATGTAGCTTCCATCAAGGTCCTTTGGAGGGATTAACAAGTTGAAAGTACCACATGGGAAGCTAAGGTGGACATGTTAAAGCGATACCCATATCTCTTCCACTCTACTCAAGCCAAAGGTACTAATTTAAGTCTCCTACATGATTTCAGTCTTAAGTTTCAGTCCTCATGTCATTTTGCATACATTCATGTTTATATTAACAAGTTTATGGTAATTTTCGATATTCATGTTGAGATTTTCAAAAATGATGATTAAATGCATTTGTTGCATTCATATCAGGCTGAAATCATCATGATTATTTCTTTTATGCATGTTTTTTTGTCATTCGGGCATGAATGTTCCCAAGGGGGAGATATTAAAACGCCCCAAAAATGTGCTTCAAAATGCCTATAATCGTAATTTCCTTATATCTCAAAATCCTTGCGTGATATCAAAAAGTTGACTTTATATTCTTGATCAGGGGGCAAAATTGAGTGGGAAATGGGTAGAACACAAATTTTAGAGGACCCATAGCAAAAAATAATTTCAGCTAATTTATAATTTACAGAGAGCATCCGCGCCCTAGCCGCAACGCACCAAAGGCACAGAGCAGTACATTTGCTTCTTCGCGTTGGGTCCGTGTCGTGGACCAAATGCAGACCAATACAAAAATTTCCTTAGTTTTTCTTATGCACACAAGGGCATTGGGGTCATAGCCCCATGCCCACTAAAACGTGAAACCACCCATACTTAGCCATTTTTCAACTTTATATCACTCAAAACTCTCTGAAAAACCTCTCCATGACTTAACCAAATATCTCATTCCAATTCAAGTATTTCAAGCTTAGCTTTGAAACTCAAGGATTCACTTTAAACTCTAAGTTTCCGTCAAGCTCATCTCAAGAAAACCCAAGTTTGAGGTATGTGCGTTTCACCCATTGGGTCCTTTTACCCATGGAGCCCAATCATCCTTTTTATGAAAATTGTATGCTTTCAAGTTATATTATCTTTAGGTACCTCTTATTATGGATTATGAATATAAATTATGTTGGGATTTTATGAAATGTTGATTGATTATGCATGACTATCTATTACAAGCTTATACCATGGAATGGGCTTTTGTCAATTGAGACTATGCATGTTTTGAGCTATGAAACTATGATCTATTATGAGTTTTGATGATGGATTTTAACGTACTCTACATGAGGGTTTTACTACATGTTGGTGGGTTGATTTGGATTGAGTTTACTCATATTATTTCACTCTTAAATTGCATGATTTTGAACAATTATTATGAACCCACCATGTGTTTGATAAAACGAAATGACAAGAATCCTCAAGTTAGTAATGATCTATTACATGATTTACAAGTCAAGTGGGTATATGATGATTAAGGGCTTTCAAGTATGTATTAAATTCATGAAAAACACCTATGATTTTACAAGTATCAAATTAAGCCTTATTTCAAGATTTTTACCTCTTATGAGCCATTCATGTTAAAAAAAGGGATCATGTATGATTGTTATCTACCTTAATGTTCAAGTTAGGCTCACTACTAGAGGTCAAACATGTTTATGAGCTACTCAAGCCATGTTATCATGTCTCTTATAAGTTATTCACGTTGTGACTAAAGTATGATTATTTCAACTTTTTCGTGGGACTAGACTTAGCACCTATTGAGGCTTAAGATGGGGGCTCGACTCGAGGGGTCCTTATACGAAGTCTTAGTCTCTAAACTATGTGCCACCATAGGGTTATACATGATCTCTCTTATGGCTTTTTAGTGGATCCATCTAGTTATACCACACCTTGTCAAGGTGGTGACATGCCTCGGATTATTCATTGTATGGCTACCATGGCGAGTAGACCACACTTTGTCGAGGGGGTGACATGCCTCGATCATCTTGTTGAGGGGGTGACATGCTTCAATCACCTTACTAAGGGGGTGAAATTCCTTGGATTCTGTCATGAACCAAGCCTAGAACCTAGACATAACACGATGAATGAGGAACCCGAAGGAACCCCACTCAAGCCTCTTAGCATATCAATCACACATCTTTGGTTGTAGAAACAAACTATCAAAAAAGAGATATAAATAAGGGAAAAGGGACTACGGGAAGTCTTGATATTTATAAATCATAAAAGAGTCAAAGCGCAAAGCATAAGTACATCAATTGTTCCAAAAACACCTCTAACATAGATTGGAGCGGGGGCAAAGACACTTTCCATGCTCACCCTCATAGTATCATATGTTCAACATAAAGAGACATCAAATAGTAAGGGTAGCATATCTGATGTCCTTGAACTTGAGGACTCACCAAAACTTATCTAGCCATGTGGATGATGATCAAGAGATGCTCTCATTCCTACATGGTAGCATCATGTAGGCATAGAGTATTCGTTAGTACATTCGAATGTACTAAGTATGTAGGATTTAATGCAATAAGACACAAGGCAACATATTCAAAATGCAAAGTCATAAGCAATGGATAAGTATAATATCAATATGGCATGCATGATCAACACTTGAAGTAAAACATGCTTGTAAATCATACAACTTGCAAATATAGATTACATGTGTGGGAAGAGACCATAATCATAGACCAAGCAACTACTACTTAGAATCCATGGCATGTCACCCCCTCGATGAGGTAGTCAAGGTATCTACCCCTCAACATAATAGTACAGGCATGGCACCCCCGGACAAGGTGGTCAAGGTATCTACCCCTCAACATAGTAGTATAGAAATGGCACCCCCGGACAAGGTAATCAAGGTATCTACCCCTCAACATGGTAGTACAAGCATGGCACCCCCCGACAAGGTGGTCAAGGTATCTAACCCTCAATATGATAGTACGGGCATGGCATCCCCCGATAAGGTATGGTCAACTTGCAACACTATAGATAATTTTTAGGAATCCAATACATATATACAATCCCTTAATCATCATAAAGCCACTTGACTTATAAACCATGTAATAGACCATCAATAACTTGAGAATCATTGTCAAGATATTTTATCAAACACTTGATGGGTGTGCAATGCTAGTTCAAAATCATGCAATTCAAGGGTGAATAATATGAGAAAAGTCAATGTAAATCAACCCACCAACACATATTAAAACCCTTATCTCAGATACCTTGAAATCCATCCTCAAATCTCTTAATAGATCGTAGTTTCATAGCTCAAAACATTCATAGTGTCAATAGATAAAACCAATTCATAGTATAAACTTGAAATAGATTAACATGCATATTCCATCAATATTTCATAAAATCCCAACATAATTTGTAATCAATATCCATCATAAAAGATATCCATAGAAGATACAACTTGAAAAAATGTAATGTTCAGAACAAGGGAGATTGGGCTCCATGGGTGAAAGTACCCAATTGATGAAACTCACATACCTCAAACTTGGGTTTTTTTTGATGTAGATTTGAAGGAGACTTGAAACTTGAATGGAGCTCTTGAGATCTGGAATTATGCTTAAGACACTTGACTTTGGATAAAATATTTGGTTAAGTGTTAGAGAGGGTTTTGAGAGGGTCTTGAGTGATATAAAGTTGAAAAATGACTAAGTATAGGTATTTTCACACATAAGTGGACATAGGGATATGACCCCAAGGCCCTTGGGACGAAATAAAAAACCAAAGAAAATAATACACTGGTCCACAATGAGGACTCATCCCGCAAACAACTCCAACACGCATCTGCGCCCCTGGCGCATCATGGCCAGGGCGCGGATGGCTACTGAAAATTAAATTTTTGTAAAAATTATTTTTCGCTACGGGTCCTCTAAAATCGAGGATTATACCCATTTCCCACTCAATTTTCCCCTTTGATCAAAAATATAAAGTCAAATTTTCGATATCATGCACGGATTTTGAGAAATATAGAAATTACGATTATGGGTATTTCCGAAGCACATTTTTGGGGCGGTTCAATATATCCCCCTTGGGAACATTCGTCCCCAAATGTCAAAGAAACATAAATAAGAGAAATAATCATGAAAATTTCAGCCCAACATGAATGCAACAAACGCACTTAAACATCATTTTCAAAAATCTCAACATGAATGTCAAAAATGACCATAAACTTGTTACCATGATCATGAATGCATGCAAAATGACACAAGGGATGAAATGTAAGACTTAAAATCATATCAAGGACTTAATTTAGTACCTTAGGCTTGATTAGAGTAGAAGAGATATGATTTCTCATATCTGCCTCGACTTCCCATGTGACACTTTCCATTTGTTCATTCCTCCTCCAAAGGACCTTGGTGGAAGCTACATCTTTGTTTCTCAACCTTTTCACTTGTCTATCAACCTTTTCACTTGTCTATCCAAAACTCTCTACTAGGACCTCCTCATAAGCCAATTATCTTCTACGACACCCACAACATCCAAGGGCAATATAGCACTTGGGTCACCCACACACTTTCTCAACATAGACACATGGAAGATTGGATGAATCATATTCATCTCTATAGGCAACTCCAACTCATATGCAACCTCACCAATCCTCCTCAAAACTCTGTAAGGACCCACAAATGTTGGGCTTAATTTCCCTTTCTTGCCAAATTCAATCACACCTTCATGGGTGAGACTTTCAAGTAAACCCAATCACCAACCTTAAACTCAAGATCTTTTCTCCTCACATTCGAGTAGGACTTTTGTCTACTTTTGGCTGGTTTCAATATCTCCCTAATCAACCTCACCTTCTCCAAGAATTCCATGACCAAATTTGGACCTAGCAAAGCCATTTCCCCTACTTCAAACCACCCAACTAGGGATTTAAAATGCCTATCATAATGAGCTTCAAAAGGAACCATACCAATGCTTGAGTGATAGATACTCTAAAAGTGAGAAGTGAATTGAGCACCATGATCCAAAATGATAGACAAGGGCATCCCATGCATCTAACCAAATCATGAATGTACAACTTGGCATAATCTTCAACACCATAAGTAATTTTGACCAGTAGGAAGTGAGCCGACTTTGTCATTCTATCTACAAGAACCTAAATAGAATCAAATTGTTTCCTATCTTAGGAGACTTTGTCATTCTATCCACAACAACCCAAATAAAGTCAAAATGTCTTCAAGTCTTAGGCAACCCAACCACAAAATCCATATTGATCTCTTCCCACTTCTAAGTAGGAATCTCTATGTCTTGGGCTAAACCACCTGACCTTTGATGCTCCGCCTTCACATGTTGGAAATTGTGACATACGGATATGAACTTGAAAATGTCCCTCTTCATACAACCCCACCAATACACTTCCCTCAATTCTCTATACATCTTTGTGGAACTAGGGTGAATGGAATAGGATGAGTTATGAGCCTCCTTCAAGATCAATTCTTTCAAATCACCCAAATTTGACACACACAATCTACCTTGGTACCGAAGGGTACCATTACCCCATTGGGAGAAAACCTCCACTTTACCATCTCTCACCAAGGCATTCAATTCTAGCAAGGTGGGATCAAGATCTTGTTTTGCCTTCACCTCCTCAATCTAGGAAGATTTAGAACTATTAACAACCACTAAAGCACCTTTGTCAATCTCATCCAACCTAACCCCCAATCTTGCCAATTGATGAACCTTTATATTCAATGAAAAGTCAATTCTGGTACTTGTTGCTTTTGGTCGGATGATTTGCTGGGTGCTGGACCCCTAGTTAACTTCAGTGATATTACTAATAGGTTCAACAACTCAACAGTGTCTTAGTTTACTCATATAGGGATTGGGATGTTGAGTTGATTACCAATTTAGCTCCTCCTCAGTTTGTTCCTACTATTTTGGCAACTCAATTGCATATATAGGGTGCTACACCAGATAAGCCTGTGTAGAAGCTTATTCAGATGGGAATTTCTCTATATCTTCTGCCTAGAATCTTATTAGAGATCACAGACCCAAAACCAACTTGAATAAATACACTTGGCAGAAAGGAGTTCCTTTTAAGTGTTCTTTCTTGCTATAGAGAGCACTTAGAAAGAAACTCCCTACCAATAAAAAGATGATTACTTTTGGGGCTGATCCTCATGCATGTTACTGCTTTTATAGGCCTAGAATGGATACCATTGATCATATGTTTGTGCAGAGACATTTTGCCACCAATCTGTGGAAAATTTTTTGGTAGCTCTTATGGTATTGACTACACAAATCTCCCCCAACCACACTACATTATGAGATGGTGGAATATGAATCATAAGAATGTTACTCATAGAATTCTTCTACATGGTGTGCCCATTTTGGTTTGATGGAACTTATGGAAAAATAGGTGTGATGTCAAATATGGTGCAAAACAATCAAACCTAGAAAGAGTAAAGTATTTTGTGATTAGAGATGTTAGCATGTTACTCAAATCAACCTTTCCAGAGATCTCTTGGCCTGGTAATTGGAGAGATTGTGGTAATGTTTACTGAAAAATACACTTATGATATAAAAACTATTCCTGTTCTATGGTACAAACCTCCTGGGCAATGGGTGAAAGTAAACTCAGATGGAAGTTCACTTAACAACCCTGGTGCTATAGGAGGTAGGGGTATTATCGAGAATAATAGTGGGAATTTTTTGTTTGCTTATGCTGTTCCACTAGGGGAAGGATCAAATAACCAGGCTAAAATGGAGACTGCTGTATTTGGTGTAGCTTGGTGCATTCATCTGGGATATGAGAAGGTTATATTGGAAGTGGACTCTGAGTTAATGTACAAATGGGTGACACTACAGTCAGCACCACCTTGGCAAATTGTACAGGCACTTTCCAGGTTGTAGCATTATGTTTCTCAGCTTCAGGATTTTAAGTGTAGACACACTTATAGGGAAGCCAACTATGTTGCAAATGTTATGGCAAATTATAGTCACTCATTTACTTCTCCTCAAATTTATTTTGAGTTATACCATATCCCACAGGAAGCCAAAGCTTATTTTTAGTTGGATAAGATGAGTATGGTCTCTTTCAGAAGGAAAAAGTTGAAAAAGATCAGGGAACCCCTTTAGTAGGTGTTTTGACTGTCCTTTTTGTTCAAGATTTCTCTTGGTGTTTTGTTTTGATGCTAATTATATGTTTAGAGTTACATTAGTTTCTGTGTTAGTCTAGTTTGCTATTCTTTTCTCTTACTTTGTAAGGGGAGAGTCTCCCTTATTTAAATGTTTTCTTAGATATATTGTATTGGGAGGAGTCCTCCTAATAGGATATTTTCTTAGTTTGCTCCTTTTAGAAAAGGGGATGAATTGTCCGACCTTAGTAGGATGGATAATTTATGAACCACCATAGGATCGAGGTAAGGTTTTTGCCCCCTTCTTTGTACTTTTCTTTTTTGCTATCTATAATAAGGCTTGGGGGTGTGCGGCTCAACCCCTAACCGTCCAAAGGATTGGGGACCCTTAGGCATATGTTTGATCCCTAAAAAAAATGAACCTGTCTAGCCACCTCTTTGCCACTATCATCAACATGAACTAGACTACCCATAGATACCCTACTTAAAGTATCAACCACAATATTAGCATTGTCGGGGTGATAATGAACACTCATATCATAATCTTTAAGGAGCTCTAACCACCTTCTTTGTCTCAAGTTAAGATCTTTTTGGATGAGCACATATTGGAGACTCTTGTGGTTGGTGAACACATCAACATGAACCCTATACAAGTAGTGACGCAAAATTTTCAAAGCAAATACTATGACTGCCAATTCAAGATCATGGGTGGGATAGTTCTTCTCATGCACCTTAAGTTGTCTAGAGGCCTATGCTATCACCTTACTACTTTGCATCAAAACACACCCCAAACCAAATCTTGTGGCATCACAATATATAACAAACCCTTCCAACCTTTCCGGTAGAGACAAGATAGGAGCAGAGACAAGCTTATCTTTCAAAGTTTGGAAACACTTTTCACACTCATTGGTCCATAAAAATTTTGCCTTCTTTTGGCACTTAGTCATGGGAGAAGCAATAGAAGAAAAAACACATACAAACCTCCGGTAATAACCCGCCATCCCAAGAAACTTCTAATGTCCGATAGAGTCAAAGTTCTAGGCCAATTTCTAATCACCTCCCTCTTTTTAGGATCCACCTTAATGCCATCACCCGACACCACATGCCCTAGAAAAGCAATCGCTTTCAATCAAAACTCACATTTTTCATATTTAGCGTATCTTCTTAGGATCCACCTTAATACTATCACCCGACACCACATATCATAGAAAAGCAACCTCTTTCAACCAAAACTCATATTTTCCATATTTAGCATATAACCTCTCCTCCTCCTCAAGATTTTCAATGCTACCCTCAAGTGATTCACATGCTCCTCCTCACTATGGGAATAAATCAAGATATTATCAATGAAAACCACCATAAATAAGTCAATGTAGGGTTTAAAGACCCTATTCATGAGATCCATAAATATAGCCGGTGTATTATTCAACCCAAAGGACATAACCACAAGCTCAAAGTGCCCATACATAGTCCGGAAAGCCATCTTGGGAATATCATACTCCCTTACTTT
Organism: Solanum virginianum; assembly: GCA_000787875.1. Taxonomy (NCBI): domain Eukaryota; kingdom Viridiplantae; phylum Streptophyta; class Magnoliopsida; order Solanales; family Solanaceae; genus Solanum; species Solanum virginianum. Next base: position 63,420 of record DF359068.1, read on the forward strand.
CACTTGGTGATACCCGGATCGAAGATCAATTTTAGAAATGTGACTTAGCCCCTTGAAGTTAATAAAAAAGGTCATCAACCCTACGAGGTATATTGCATTCCACGGCCTGTAATCGGTGTCCTATACTTTGTTGGTGGAAAACTGGACTTGAGATCTACGATACCCCTCTACAACCCATTGGGGGTTTCATTTGATGAATATTCAAAAAATCCTTCTTCTCTGATTCTCAGGGCATGAAAGATGGTCTACGACTCGTAAGGTAATCTATGATCCATTTGCATATTTGTAGAACAAACTTCAAAAAATCAGTCCCTCACTGGAATTATCCACAAAACCTCCTTTACAGTATGTAGAGTGCACTACGGCCCATAAAGGGTCTTATAAATCACCAAAATCAGCAACTTCTGCATTTTCTTTCAAAAGTCAAGGCCAACCATGTAATCCTGCAAATAAAACACAAAAATACATAAAACCAACTAACATCGCATTGAGAAGACAAAAAATTCCAAGTTTTAGCATCAAAAGTATTGTATTTTGACAGCACATCAACACCCTCAACTTAAAATTGTTGCTTATCCTCAAGAAACGAGCTCAATCTATATAAGTAATACAGTAATACATAGACCTCAACCTAATGGCATACATCACATTAAACTTAAACTCAGATACCTACTCCACTTTTTCAAAACAGAATAAGATAGTCATCTAGTAAACCAATACAGAATGTATGTAACAATACAACTATGACAAGTGAGGTACTATCAACAATCCACAATCACTAAATAAGTCTAATACTAACAATGCAATGCAAGTGCCCTCACTGACAGAAGTCTCGTATCTCACTCTCAATGATGTTTTCATGTATAATCTTGGAAATATACAAAATCACTCACCCTTACAAAAGATATTCATGCATCATGCCTAATACCATAGGCTTTCCCCTATACTCATGATTAAAAACATTGACTACTTGGACTAGGATCACTTTAGGACTTTATAAACTTGTAACGTAGACTGAGGGGGCTTTGTATGGTAATCTGGGAACATAGTGACTAAAGGCCCTCCTTGACATAGTATTTTTCTACACTTTTTCCCTACCAACACTCTTATTTTTCATCTCATTATCCCTTTCTTCTATTTCAAGATTTTCTAGGTGCTTTCTCTTTATTTTTCAGCTTTTTGCCTTGTTTTTACTTTTTATTTTTATTTTTAACTCACAACTACGGTTTTACTTATTTTTCTTGCACCCAAGAAATGATTTTTCTCCTTTTCTCTGTGTCGTTAACTTCCCCCTCCTTTTGGTGTTTCACCCTTATACTAGCCACCCTCAACTTAGGTTTTTGGCCTGAGTTGAGATGCACATTATCTATCCTCCGAACCAGGGCTACTTTTTGTAGCCACCCTCTACTTAAGCTTTTTGCCTCAGTCAAGGTGCACAATATTCAAGGAAGGATTGGGGCCAATTTTAGAATTTTACAACTAACAAGGCTAGGTTGGTCATTTAAGCTAAGTGGGCTTTTAAGAACAATGGCCTAAGATCCTTTCCCAACCTAATTAATCTACAGTCTAACTTAGAGTAATAGGGCTAATATTAAATTAGCACACAATACATGAATTTAGCAATTTATGCTTAAACTCACATGACACTGACTACATTATCAACAAAAGAGTCTCAGATCATGCTTTTTATCTCAATTTTTTCACTTATCAGGACAAACATTATCAACACACCTAAACATGCATAATTACTATCTAGACTAACTAATCAAAATTTTGGTGGGTATCATTTTTCACACAAAATAAAAATATGCTATATGCCATATGTATTAGTACTATATGCTACAAATACTACCAAAAACGTCCTAAACATATTGGTTCAACAAAAAAAAATATCCATGAGGAAAAAGAAGACAGACAAAAAAACCCCAGGATAAAACTTAGGGTAGATATGGATCTAAGCTACTCAGATTTTACTGAGGCCTAGAACTACCCACATCCCATAAAAAAAGAGGTGCATTATCCCCAATGCAGACAATCAAAGAAAAACAAAGTATATGGGTAAAAAATCATACCTGGGCACATAGACGCAGTCACCTTGGGTTACCTCCTAAAAAGCACCTGATTTATTATCACAGCACGACATAGATGGATTGAGTATTTAGAATTCCTCATTCTTTTATACTTCCTTGTCAGCTGTTGTAGAAGGTTTGAAGGTGCTCCCCTCACCAGTAGTCATATTCATCTTGTACCATTCAGTATACTTTAGGTCTTAATATATTATGTCAAACATTATGTCCCTCTAGATCTAATTTAGTTGAGCTGATAGTTGTCCAAACTGACGGTCGAGCTGTTTGATCGCAATAGAATGATGTTTGATTTTCTAATTTATATTGACGATGTCAGACTTAATCTTTCTCAAGGTCTCATCCTGTGTGTCGATCTTTCTTAACAACTAGCTAAGCATCTCCTTAACTCTTGAAGTAGTAGTATATATCACAATTTTGGAGGGGGGCATGTAATGGTCGCTCCTACAGCCATCCTTGCGGTCTCCTTCTGTGCCTCCTTCTCGATCCCTCTGCTTGGTGTGGTAGATTTCCTAGATGTTTCTAGCCTTAGCTAGTTGTTCCATCTACTTTATTAACATCTCCATGTTGGCATTACTTTGAGCTAGTATCAATATGAACCCCTCATTTATCGTTGCTTGCTCTAGGCTTATGCCAGCCATACCCATGCTTGTGGTAGAGAGCTTATTCATGGGCTTTCATACATAATTTAATTTGGCAACAATATCCAGCTGCTCAGCAATTTCTGTGAATGGCTAGTCTACAAAAAAGCCTCCCAAGATGGTGTCGGCATACGCTTGGCGATTTATATCCAAGGCTTAGTAGAAGATCTCCACTAGGACATTGTCAGCAATTTCATAGCTGAGGATACTCCTAAAGTACTTAGTGAACCACTCCCATGTAGTAATGATTGACTCACAAAGAAGTTGCTCAAAGTTGTTGATCTTATACAAAATCACTCACCC